>OX453284.1:3347500-3420000 GCA_949710005.1 Ricordea florida
TTTTCGCCGTTGTGTCGTACTCCTGTGTTTGCGCATTAAGGCGGCTATCACAACAAAATACTTGATATCAAAACAACAACAATGTCTTATCTAATGATTCAAAATGAAATAAGCACAAACATTGCCTTGTACGGCCCTCGCGCTGGGTTGGTAAGAAGCGAATATTAACTTTTGATTATGCTATTCTTAGGAGAATCCTTTCCTTGTTGAGGATTTTAAACCGTGCTCAGGATTCGAGAAAGATATGAAGTTGGAAGCCATAGATCCTAAACATCCCTCCTACCTGTGTGTCTGTACCATCGTCAGGGTTAAAGGAACTCGATTAAGACTTCATTTTGATGGTTGGTCGGAGAGTTATGACTTTTGGACCAGTACTGATTCTCCGTTTCTTTATCCCGTCGGCTGGTGCGCACAAAACGGTCAAGCCTTACATCCCCCCCGAGGTAAGTGGCAGATAGATAAACGCTTTCAGTAGTAATAACACATAAAACAAAATTATAATATATGGCTGGTTTCGCGAGGTCTGATTGGCTTCTAAGCGGGAAAGATGGGCGTATCTTGCCCGCTCGGGTTTTCCCGTGTTATCCTGCGAATTAAAATGACACAAAATGGCCATATAATAAATCCTTTATTGGCCAAGCTTTGTTAAGATGGCTTCAAATTGGTCGAACTTTTTTCTTTGCCGACGAGGCTAATATCCAGCCGTCTTTACCAAACACTAAACTTGGACAATGAAAGATTGGAGCTGACCAGAGGTTTGACTCCGGAAGTGAAACAGTTGAAAATTAGGACCACCTTTTGCGGTTCAAAGTTTAAACTCTTTTTTAAAAGGGCTTAAAGCTCGACCAGTAGTTTTGCAAGCTAAGATGATTTGATTTCTACATGTTTGCAAATCTAACTTTCACTTCTCCCTTGATGTTTCTCAAGGCATGTCAGCGTCTGATTTTAATTGGGATAAGTATCTCAAGACCTGTGATGCCAAAGCAGTACCGGAAAAATATTTCAAACCCGTAAGTGAAGTCGTCCTTTAACCGCAAAAGAGAACTTACCTTAGATCACACAACTTAGTGTTGACGGCTGGCTAAGAGCATCTCACTGCTGTTCGCGAGATCGCGGGTTCGAATCCCGTTCCAACGTGTTTTTTATTTACACTGAATCGAGTGGGAACTAATGCTCAAAACGTCAGCTTCCCATTTATTAGGTCGTGGATCTCGTGGATTCACGAGGTATTAGGATGATGGGTCAGAAATGTCACGGATAACGGGTAACAAAAGAAACATCGGAGCCAATAGTAACCTTAAATTTCCCATGTAATGAACGATAGTCTTGAAGTTTCGTTCTGTCGGTAGCTTATCTCAGCGATGGTACTTATCACGTGTTAAGATTTCATCCACGTGCTCACCTTAAATCTACTTTATCAACTCATTTGATAAACCGGTTTTGTGCGTTTTGTTTTCTCACCGACGCAGCACCAATTTCTTTAGAAGCCAACTCCTTTACAGTTCAGAACATTCACTGTTATCGCCTTTGTATTGTCTTTCTTATAGTATTTTCTCGGTTTGTTATTCTTACCCTAAGGTGTCTCCTAATAAACACGGTTTCAAGATTGGCATGAAGCTTGAGGCTGTGGATCGCATAAACCCGGATTTAATCTGCGTTGCCACGGTAACAAACGTGATTGGCAACCACTTCCTGGTTCACTTTGACGAATGGGATGACTCTTATGACTACTGGTGTGGGGACGATTGTCCTTACATTCGTCCAGTGGGGTGGTGTCGGGAGAACAACCGGAACCTTAACCCACCAAACGGTAAAGAAAATTCTCGTTGAAAGTTCTTAGATACAAAGGAGCTATCTTCTTTATTTCAGTACCAAAAGGGAGTTAAAAGCACTTTTAGTTAAATTGGTTTTCTCGCATTTTCACAAGACTCGCAGCTTGCCGGCAGATTTCGGATCGAAGGGTCGAGCCAGCTAGCGCTTTTTAAAGCTCTACCATGCTGCGTAAATGCGCGCGCGAGGAAAACCGTTGCGTGAAGTCTCTTTTGAGAGCCTGCTCGCGGCATACACGACACGCGCGACTACCCATCTGAAATGCTTTTTTGCTTATTTTTTTACCAACCTTTTCTAGTCAAGATGTCAAGATGTCTGGATATTGGCCTCGTATTACTGTGCGTGTAATCGACCTCGACTGCGCCTCTTTTCATTGAAACTTCTTAAATCTTTTAATAATGCAGAGAGAAAGACAAAGGAAATCAGGCACGTGATGCGCTAAGATATCTGATGAAACACGGCTCGTTTTTGCATCGTTAATTTCTCCTTCTAAATAATCTCTTTCGAGAAGCTTTATCATATACTCGATAAATGTGTTTTCTCATATATTAATCACCAGGAATTTCGCTAAAATACTCAGCTGCCCGTCGTATTTTCCGCTCTCTTCTCGGTGTTTCATATGTGATAAAACACTGTATCTCGTGTTTGATATATTACGTAAAATAGAACTCGTCCACTATCCACATATCTTAACTCCACCTTTGGTAACTGACCTGTATTGATTTTCTCTGCTTCTCCTGCAGATGACGAATTTCACACGTTCAGATGGGAAGAATACTTGAAGACAACGGGTTCTGTAGCGGCGTCCAGAAGTGCCTTTAAGAAGGTAGACTAGATTAAGCCTACAAGACCATGGCCTTTGAGATAGCTTTATTTAAAATTTAAATTTTGGAAAAACCTTTAAAGGCGATTGAGCAAGATGAGGCGAACCCTGAGTTCTGATTGGCTACCCGACCTGGCAAGATGGGCCTATAGCTATCTTGCCTATTCGGGATTTCCCGCTTTGTCCCGCAAAACAAAACAAAACGGTCGTATAATAAATTCTTTATTGACCAAGCTTGTTTTGTCAAGATGGCTGGATGTTGACCTCGCTCTTTTTTGCGTTTTTATTGACCAAGAATAGTGCTATCCAGTATCACCCAACTAGTGGACTAATGCAAATGCCGCAATCTAATTGGCATTGGAGCTACTGGAGGACTATTAGTAATAGTCCTCGAGTGGCGAAATTCATGACGCTTTCTTTCGTTTTATTCCCAGATAAATATTTCTCAACTGGCATTGGCTAACATTATTATTGCCTTTTCTGTCCGACTAGTTGGGTGATACTAAAACAATTAGACTTTTTGCCCTCAAGGGCCACGGGTCAATAGGCCATTCGGCTTCACCTCACGGGCTATTGACCCGTAGCCCGCAAGGCCTATGGGTCTAATTGTTAAGTATCGCCATCATGCATAGGTGCTGTTGGTGGCTTGCCTCTAGAAAGAAATGGTCATTGTATTTTCTTTTTTCCACAGCGAGCTTGTCCTAGCTTTCAGGTGAAACACAAGCTTGAAGCTGTTGATAAACGGAATCCCTCGCTCGTAAGAGCAGGCACTATAGCTGAAGTCAACGAACATCGAGTAAGAATTCACTTTGATGGATGGGATGATATTTACGACGATTGGTTCGAGGCGGATTCTTTGGATCTGTACCCGATTGGCTGGTGTGAAAAGACAGGACATCCCTTGGAGACCCCCCTCAGTGAGTGTTGGCATCTTGAAATGTTGGATTATAGAAACATCGCAAAATTTAATAGCACAGGTTTTGCCAGCGGTCTCTACCAAATTAGAAGTCTTTTGGGTCCCGACGAGTGAAATTGGTCTATACTGTTTGAAGTTTGTTCTTTTCTCTATAAATCGAGCTAGCCATACCCAAACGGTATTCCCGGAAGGTGCCAAAATGACTGAATTGGAGTAAAGAGTATTTTTGAAAGGTATATTTTTCAGCGTGTCATAGCCAAACTCAGAAAACGGAAATCCAGATTTTCCCAACAGGAGTCGAAGCTACGTCCTTCCGATTACTAGTTCCGACGCTCTACCTCTGAGCCAAAGGAGACTCGTGGAAGCGAGGCCATGTAACTGGCTTCACGGGACAAACATCCTGCATACTGCTAGGATTTGAATGCCATCGTGAAAGAGGTGTAAAATAATGAACATGGTATATGTCGAGCCCAGTGAATTTTTGTCAATGAAGTATCTTTGTCGTCTGCTTTTAGCTACACGTGAGAAGATCTCCAGCGCCGCTTGTCCGACTCCTGGATGTAAGGGCATTGGTCACGTGAAAGGTGCTAAATACTCCACCCACCACAGCACGTTTGGTTGTCCATACTCGCTGCAGAACCTGAACAAAGACTCATGTCTTGTGGACAGGTTGTCGAATAACTCCATGACCGAGGAATCTGATTGGTCCTACGCCTCTAAACAGAAGTTAGCGGTGGTGAAAGCAATCAAAGGTAAGTAAATTAGATTAAATACACTAAGAAATAATGAAGATGCTTTATTTCGAGCCTGGAGAATTTGAAAAATATGTATTTTTTCAGCACTGTCACAGGCAAACTCGGAAAAAGCAAATTCGAATTCTCCGTAGAGAAGAACTCCCGATACCTACGACCCTCCGATATTACTAGCTCCAAACTCGTATTCGGAAGGTCGTGGGTTCGACTCCCATTCGGGGAACTCGGATTTAATTTTTCCTAGTTTGCCTCTGACAGTGCTGAAAAATCTATCTTTTCAATAAGTACATTCCTTGCCAAAATACGTTGGACCTGATGGACAGAATTCATTATTTGGTAACGCAGTACTTTGGGGATACAAAATGACATAATGTGTCGTATCGATAACCTCAACAGCGAGAGAAGGGAGGCAGGGGGAAACCTAGAATGGGTGATGGCCATTGGTCTCGAAGACCACGAAAGTGCCTGTCGGACCAACATTTTTTGCAAAGATTGTAGTATAGTATGTACATAAAGTAGGGACGTCTATGAGGTCCTCAGTACGGGTCTCCTTACAATAAAATAACTAGGAGGTACTCCCTTGGATGAGCTACTTGACTCAAGGAGGGTTACCCTGGGATTATTTCCGGTACCCATTTATATACCTGGGCTGAGAGAGACAGTGTGGAGTTAACTTATATTTCGTAGATAACAACACAGTAGCACAAGCTTCTGAGCATATGGGTACAGGCACAATTTTCATTTACTAAATAACATGCGATGGACTTTTTTTGAACTTTCTAAAACCTATTTTTCCCCTGTCCCCCAATAAAGTAAAAAATGTACCGCAAAACGCTTTTTTCGAAAATGTAACACTCCATTGTTTTGCATGAAGGGAAGTCAAAATTCTTCTGTGCCTATCGTGGAGCGAAAGATGTGATCGCGTTTTCTTGTTTCATTCGTGATATAAATCTCTAATTAAATTCCCCGATGTTTTTGCAGAAGAAGTTTCCACCAATCAGGTGGAAGGAGCTTGTCCTACCCCCGGCTGTGATGGGTTGGGTCACGTGAGTGGACAGTGGAAGAGTCATTACACGTAAGAACACAGTCACGTGATGGTATTTTGATTGAATTAATTGTTTAAAACATCGAACGTTGGTGTTGATGAGCAGGTAACATCTCTTTGAGATACTAAAGCGGGGAAGAGCAATCATCTTTTGAGAATCAAGGCATTGATCAGCGGAGATGAATAACGAATTGTCCTTTTCGAAAATGGTGACCAAAGGTCCGATGTTTTTTGTGAGGACTAATAATTCGCGTACCAAAATGAACATGGTTCAAGTGTATTGAGCAAAATGACCGTCTAAACTTGTTGACATTGCTTGGATCAAAAGGTTTAAAACAATATCACGAGGGTCACTGTTTACAGCCGCCGTTCCAGTATAAAAATCTTGCTATGCTAAAAAGGTTCAAGTGACACAACCACACGTTTTTAGTCCACGTGACAAATACGATTAGCCAATCGGGAAGTTGATTATGCTTAGCCTCAGTATTTTGTGTGCACAGATTGTCAGGTTGTCCAAAAGTGAAACACTTGTCGAAGTCTCCTACTGTCAAAACCGCCCCACAACACTCTCCCACAGGCAAGAGTGCTTCCGTTGGCAGCTCGAACCCCACTGTGATAGGCACACGCAGTACCACTAGGTAAGGAACATTACTCCTGACTGCACACCACTCCTTTTTAATTTTTTTTTGGGGGGAGGGGATGGGGTATTGGCCCCATTTTGAAGAATTGTTACCTTATGTTAGAGAGCGGTTGTAAGAAAAGTTTGTGTTTTTAGATTTACTCAGCTTAACTCTTAGAATTTTGATTTCAAGAAATCTCTGAACCTCATAATTTAACTACGACTGCCAGATCACTAAACAATGTGCTTCGGACTTTTTCATCTGTGGATCAAGCTATGCAGTGTGACCATTCTTTGTAACGCTACTAAACAGCACTGTACTGTGGTACTGTTTGTTGTACTATACAGTGTGGTTCTAACTCTTCTATTTGTGGGTAAAACCACGCAGTGTGACAGTTCTTTGAAATGCTACTCTGCAGTACTGTACTGTGTGGTTCTGTCTTTTTCATCTGTGGATCAAACCATGCAGTGTGACCATTTTTTGGCAAGCTACTATGCAGTATTGTACCGTGGTACTTTTTGGTTTACTATGGGAAGCAACTAAATGGTGGTACTGTTAAGGGTTATTGACCATCACGTTACCTGTTCGTCCCTTTCCCGTCTCCTCAAATTCTCTGCCCTTCAGGCAAGAAACTCAAGTCTGAGTTTCCTTTCTTGTTGTCTTTTTAGGCGTATCAGCAAAACTGAAGATAGACCGGATTTTGGTAGACCGAAGGGTATGCAAAGGCTGATTTTCATGTATCCCCTCCTTAGTATATCGCTGCAAAGACAAGCATGCGGTTTGTAAGAATATATCGAATAATCACAAGTAGGAAATTGCTCTGTAGCGTTCAAAGTCTCGGGGAAAACACAAAATTGGACTTTATGTCGTAACTCAACTGCAGCAACATTGTATGCATCGCTAAACGTTTCATCGTCGCCAAAATTTGAAAATATATGCAATACTTACCGATAATCGAGAACTTCAGGGAGCCCATTGATTGCCCATTGTCAGAGCGACATGCCTTGATGGGTTCCTAGATAAACTTTTATAGCAGACCAATTTTCGTTCAGTGGACTCATCTTTGGTCCCGTTTACATAATACGATTCTGAAATTACACGGACAAATTGGAGATTTGATACTCGCAGAATCAGGGGCACACAACGACTGTTTTTTTATAAAATATCTGTTCGGAGAAGCAAAAATTTCTAGAATCTTCTAAAAAGAAGGCTAAAATTTTCTAGGTGACCGTTCCATTGATGTACAATTTTCGTAGCATATCTAATAAATTCCCTACGATTTTCTAAATGTCGAGTTTTCGCATTTCAGTCCCCAAGTTAGGCCATTTTTCGTAGAAAAAAGAAACCTAAAATTTTCGGATTCGGAAATACGATCGAGAAAGGAATCAGAAAAATTCTCACATTTGCAAACTTAAAATTGCATTTAAAATTTTCGGGAAAATAATACTGAGGCCCTTGTAATTTTGAAAAGATTCAAGTTGCCCTAGGATGACCGAACAGATAGAAATTTTATAGCGCCGCGTAGAATACATTTCTAGAGATCTGATAGTTGACTCTGGATAGCCTAAAAAGTGTGTTCAATGCATTTAGGAGGAAATCGTCGTTGGGTGTCCCTGCAGTATGAATGCAATTTCTTAGCAGTTGCGATCTAGCCTGGAAAAAGAACAGGCTGAAACGGAATTCGTGATGTCGCGAATTCCGTCCCTGTTTGTTCTTTTTCAGGCTAAATTACTGCGGCAATAAGATTGCGTTAATACTGGGAGAGTCAAATCTCTAATAATGTTTTAAATCGCCGAGTGAACATATGCTTTATTTTATACTATTTTGTAGTCAGGTTTTCTACCCAGACACGTCTGAAATCATTGACTTCTTATTGATCCAGAATGACAAGATGTTTTCTGTTTTATTTGACCCAGTCGCAGACAAGGCAATTCAACACGTTTCCCCTTTCTCCTTTCCTTGGCCTCTTGGCAGCGGTTTTCCTTCAGCCTTTCTCAATGAGCTCAAGTCTTCGTTCAATCCCGACAGCAGCGCTCTCTCCAGTGAACGTCAACGAATCATGAATTGGAATATAGATGACGTAGTTAGTCACGTGTCTCGTTTGGGTTGTGCAGAACAGGCTAAAATATTCGCGGATCAGGTGAGAAAGTGTGTTAATGTGTTTATTTGTTTGTTTGTTTATTGTGAGTTTTTCGTGTTGGGACTTCTTATTTCTGTGCTCCTAATGTAGTCAACATAACTGTGTGCTATATTGCACACAATTGAACAGTGGTAGTTCATTCAAAGATGTAACTATAATGCTGTTTTATTGTTTGACTGTACTGCTCCTTTGTTTGATTGTGTTGCTGTTCTGTTTGGCTGTATTGCTGTTTTATTATTTGACTGTTACTGCTTTGTGCAATGACTATATTGCAGCTTGGTTTGTATGTATCGTTGCCTTATTTTTTGACGGTATCTTGCTGCTTTGTTTAACTTTATTACTCCTCTATTGTTTGATGCTGTTTCTGTTTTGTAATTTGATTGTATTGTTTTATTTTTGTGACCTGCCTCCTTTCCCATTGCTTTCCTTTACCGTACCAGGAACCCTGCCTTTACTAAGAAATCTTTCCTGACACACGCTTTCTTTTTTGGTCTTTAGCAAATCGATGGAGAAGCATTTCTTCTTCTGAATCAGAGTGACATTGTTAATATTCTCAAGATAAAACTCGGGCCTGCTCTGAAAATCTTCAACACCATTCCGAAGATTTGAAGATTTGTATGGTGTCTCATACATTCGCCCCAGTCTTCGAAGGCTGGGATTCGTGGTATTTTACATACTGAATAGTACTTTTATAGCAATAAAAATAAACGGTTTTACCAACAAAGCAGTCAGCCTGAAGCTCAATGTTGGCGAAGGAAGCACTAGAACAGGCCTCTTCCTGAGCAGAATCGTGCGACGTTTGTGCGTAAAGGAGTTAATTTCTGAAGTTAAAGAAATTGGGATAATCAAACAAGTTGATAAAGTAATTTGCACCACCGCAAGGTAAATGAGGGGGTACTGACATTTCGAGCGTTAGCCCTTCGTCTGAGCGAATGATACAAATTACTTTATTAACTTGTTTGATTATCCCAATTTCTAGTGTTTCAATTCCCCACCGACGCAGCATCAGTTTCTTTAGAAACTACTCCACGATTTCTGAAGTAAGCAGGGGCGAAGCTAGGATTTTTCAAGGGGGGATGTCACATTGTGTCACACCCAGGGTACGTACCAGATTGGCATGTCGACTTCCACGCCGTGTTTTACTTAGGTGACATTTTTTTCGGATGAGCAGTGAGCGTGGGGAAGGGACAAGCCTACAAAATAGCTGCATAGATGAATAAAGTTCTACGTAACATAAATTATTCTAATTTAGCCTCACAAATTATTATAATTTAGTCTGCTCCACCCCCCCCCCCCCCCCACCTTAGCTACACCCCTGCTTAGATTCTACAGAAACTGGTGTTGCGTCGGTGGTTAATCGAAACACATTAAAATGGTTTATCAGTCAAACGAGATGATACAGTCAATTTGCTTTGAAATCAGCATTTAAGTGCAGTGAAAAGAGTAGCGCATGCGTAATTTGTCAAGTTATTTCTCATTTGGAATTTATAGTCCTTATGTAACACGAAACGGAAATTATATAGTCGTCCCAGTATGAAACTCGCTCCTGGGCGAGCTTTGCAAACGCGCCATTAGACTAGAGCAAGCAATATATTAACGGTACAATGAAACTGCGCGAGCAAAACTGATACAGTTTGGGATGTTTCTATACCGTTCTCTGCAAAACAACGAAGTGGTATGACCTTTTCAAATTTTTACGAAGACGTGGGTGCACGACGGCAAAATTGCCTCAGGAAATTCGGAGACCTAATAAGCGGTAACCACCGGAAATTCTACAGTTTTTTTTTTACATTTTTCGAATATGAAGAGAATATTTTTGTCTAATTTCAAGCTGAAGTTATCCAATAACTACATGATAGAGTAAAAACTCGCTCGAGGTATTTTGCAATCATCCATGAAGTAATACTGGTACCTTACGGCCAGCTGGCTTTTTCAGGCAATTTAGGGACGGACCATTAGAAAAGTGTTGGGGGGGGTGGGTGGGGAATTTTCAGTTTGCACGAATTTTTTTTTTCGCTCACTGCTTGTGCAGGATATTTTTTTTCGGGTGAACCCCTCTGCACGAATTTTTTTTACTACGTGTGAAAAAGTCACAATTAGATCTTCCTTCTGCATGAATTTTTTTTTACCTTCTTTGCATGAATTTTTTTTCTTGGCATTTTCCCTTGAATGAATTTTTTTGTTTTTTTCCCCACCCCCCCCCCCATCACTTTTCTAATGGTCCGTCCCTTATATACGTGGCCAGCGATTACTCACTTCAGTTTTTATTACAGTAACTAGTTCTCTTCAGTGATCCACTGTACCAGCTCGACAACTTTACTATACTAGAAACAGTGTTCCCTAGAGCTGTCCCCGCTTTTGAATACTGGTTTATGACGATGGGTATTGAACATAAATACTTAACATATGACTGTTGAAAATTTGATGTTCCTAAAATTTTATTGAAGTTAATACCCATGCAATTAGTCAACATATTTCTCTGTAAATTTGACAATGAAATCTATTACAATTCAACAGTATTGTGTTAATATGCTGTGTAACATGAACGTATTGTGAGTTAACAAATTTTTGTACTGTCGACGCCGTTGCTGATTTGAGTTACACAAACCAAATTTTGTGTCGAATAATTATTTTCAGTACTGTTGAATTCTTTTGAATTCAAAGAAATCACTGAAGTGCAAAGTTCTCAACTTGGAATCCTGCTCGCAGTATGGCGACGAAACGCGACCTCGCAGTTGCAAAAATCAGAGGTAACCGACACCACCTTGCGCGCTTGTTAAAATATTACCCGGACCACCATGCGCTCCTAGTTTCATCAAATCGGGAACGCATCGCATACCTTTAACAAACTCTGCAGGGAACTCTAGGGTGCCTCCGCAGGGTTTTGGCCAAAACCCTACGGGCGCAACGGTACTACTACTATGTCAGTAAAAATGTGTTCAACACGTCATTACATTTTTGTTGGAATTTTGATAGCCTTTGATAGTGTTGTTCTTTCTTAATCAAGACATTTATGTTCTCTTGTCAAAACCTAAGCCAGGTCTAACCAGGAGCGCTTACCATTTGAATGGAATTTTCGGTGGATTTTTTGCCACAAATGGTACTGTACTTTTTTACTGAACGGATTGATCTGTACCATTTGATCCGAAGTCTCAGACGCCAGTAAGCTGGGGCCTAGTATTAATGTTTTCCTGTGCTACTTAACTCAAAAGCGCGAACCGTCAAAACAAAAGAAAAACATTACTATCAACAACCAAAACTTAAAGCTTTCACACCTGGGGTGCGACAGGTGTGTTGGAGGAACTGGAAGAGATTTGGCGAGGACAACAAGCAGTTTTCGCATTGATAAACTTGTAACACTTGATCATAATCATTCGCGATATCCGCCATGCTGTCTTCTCACAAGTATCATCGTGAGGAACCTGGCACTGGTCTTGTCAAATGGTACAAAAATTTCCGGATATTCCGGTACAATCGAGAAAAAGGTAATACCTTGGAAGGTATTACTTTTTTCCGAAAACATTCCACTGGAATAAACCGTTCCATTTGAAATTTTACCGGAATTTCCGGTTTTTCCGTACAAATGTAAGCGCCCCAGGTGTTTCACAGGCAGCCCACTAACGAGAGTACAACCCCCGTGGTCTTCTGGTATTTTGTATCCGGGACTCCTAGAACTTCTTGCTTTCCCGGATGATAAGTTTAGCGTGTTCGTCGTTTTGTCAAGTTTTGATTCCACGATGTCGGGTCTTGGTCGCTATCCTTTAAACATTCCTTCTCTTTCGAGTAGCTTTTCTACAAACTTCCAGAATTTTCAGCAAGGTAGCTCTAATTCTGGGCAAAGGCGGGATCGACTGGACTACGATGATCGCCGTTATCGCGATCGGGGAGGAGATTCCAGAAGAGACGATTTTCGCCAAAGAGACAGCGGTTCGAGGAGACAACGAGAAAGGTTTTCGCCAGAAGTAAGCTTTAACATATCGTAATTTTATTCCACAGAATCTTTATGGTGGTAAGTTCAAAGCAAAGTACAGCTGGAAAATACAGGAATTGGTGAGCTTTGCCAGTATGACCAGCGTGGAACCAGTATGAAGGAAGTCACAGTATGCCTTACATTACGTATAGCTGATACTATTGTATCGAAGTCCTTGTATCGTGCATCTCGATTTGAGTTACACTGTTGTGGAACTTTAAGAGGCCCACATGTCAGACTGTTCTCTTTAACTGTCCCTCTGACTGAATTGTACAGTGTGTTTTTCGCTTCTGAACATCGGTAAAATGCTGAGATTAATTCCGGATTTACTTACTAAGAGATTTCTCTCTTTTATATCATTTCAACAAGACTTTTGAATTCTTCCAGTCATAACACTGATATGCGACATGCAAATGTCTACCTCTCATTACTCTTCGCCTATTTTGCTTTCCATACCTGTATGTGAAACAGTGAACTTGAATAAGAAACATTGTCAATCAGCGGTCAGTGTCTTGGACCCCGTCTATATGGAGGTTTTATCTTGGAGCAGTACAGTATAAGCATAGGTTGCTATGCCATCGGATAAAATATATGAACTTTCATATATTCACATTTAGACCTCATCAAGTGTTATTAGGATGGAGACTCAACAGACTGAACAGTTCTGGACACTAAATACCAGCATGCATTTCATGTAAAATCCACACCAAAGAATTGCACCCATATGCTAATTGCTTCATGCAGCCTTGAACAGCATACTTGACAAATTTGACAAATGCTGAGCTTATACTTGGTTGTTTCACTACTTTCATGAAGCCACACAATGCTATGGAGTCCTGTTAACACTTATTGGGAAGAGGAAGCCCATCTTTACTATCTTAAGAAAATAAAATCACCCCTCTGTTTATGTTTTTTTTTTCTTTGTGGTGCAGTGTAATCATTGATGCACTTCTGCATTCTCCCAACCTGATGATTGTACTACATGTATACATCAAAAACTTAATTGATCTCAAAAAGCTCAAGGTCTGCATCTTGCAGTTTAACTGCAGTTTGACAGTGTCATTGCCAGCGATTTTCCCTGAATAATTTGCAGACTTCCCTCAATTGAAGTACCTTGAAATGATACCACAGTGGCTAGTCCAGGCATGGATGTTTGATTGTTCCCAGCATTATTTTGTTATGGGATTGTTTTGTAAAGTGCCATTGCTTTGTTTTTTCTCATCTTTTTTTTAACAGTTTATACTGTAGCTCAGGAGATACAGTACCTTGTGCTTTCACTTATTTAATTTCATATGAACATTGATTTATATATCCTAAGAAGAACAGTGGAATATGCATGTATATCAGGCCACTGTTTTTTCTTGTGACCTTTGTTTATCTCCCTTGCATAGTGATTATAGAAGCAACTGAGCTTATTTCATGCTAAATAAGTTACATATTGTTGTGTTTTCAGTTACTTACATGCTTTTGTTTCTCAGATCACTAGAGGACATAGCAAACAGATGTCATGTTTCTTATGTTGACTCATTATTGCCTCTGTTTTGTCACTCTACACACAGCCTTCATACTCATATTCAGGAGACCGCCGACAAGGGGGCCAGTCAAATCTTGTCAGTTATCCATTGGGGCACTTAGACAATCCCAGGTCAGATCGCAACAGTGACAGAGGCGATAGGAACCGCTATCAAAATAGAGACCGCTACCGCAACAGCGGACGGTCAAACAACAACAGCAACAACAGAGGGTCATCTTCCAATCAAGGGCCAGGGATTCTTGGAGCTAAGCCTGGTGATCGCTCAGTACCAGAGCTACCCGCAGGTGGTCTTTCAGGTCTGCAAATGTTGTTTCATATCTTTGATCAGTCAGCTCCATACTTGATAAGATGTGGCTAAACTTCACGCCCCTTGCATTGTTACTGCCAAAGTTTGCTGTGAAGATTTGGGCTCCCCTTAAGCCCTCTTAGTCTGGTAGCAAACTTAATTATACTAGGCAGTGGATAGTTACTCTGCCTCCAATTGCAAAGGTGATTACCATTGTGCTAAATCCTGTTCCTCGACTTTGACTCGCCAACAATTTCAAGTTCTTTCCAAAGTGTATTCTCTTTCAAGCAGTGGTGTTTCCTTGGCAGATTCATTCACCTCTTTGTGATATTGTACTATGTTCCTTTCTTCTTTGTTACTGTATTGTTTTGTGTGTTTTGTTTGAGGATTAATGCCACATGTAATGACAGGACTGGATGTGGTAGAAATTATACTCAGTGCTGGAAATCTGAGATAAAAGTTGCTTGACAGTACCTTTCTAAGACAACTTCAAAACAATATGTTGTATGTATATAAGTTGACCATCTCAGGAAACATGTGCACTTGCTCTCTTTAAAAATGTAGCATTTCTCTCAAACCCCACAGTAATACCTGCATTTCAAGGCACAGTGTACTGGGATTATATTGCAATCCCTGTTAATAATCTTGCACCATTGGCTTCTCCCTTTTATCATGTTATGCCATATATCTCTGAGCATGCTAATAGCTTGCTATCATAATGCATTGTTTTCTTATGGAGCAATCTGTTGCAATTGATCTCATCAATGCTCTTGCTAAACTGTACATGGTTGTTTGGCTATAGCAACAAGCATTGTGACTGTTGAGGACCCAATCAAGGACTTGTAGACCCAGATGACCTATGCACCCTTAAAAATGGATAATCGGTTTGAATGTTTACAAATGATGGGTGGTCTCAAAACTTGGATGACCCACAATCCCTCCTTCAGAAGTCTGTTTACTTCACAAAGCCATTGCATGGGCATCAGCTGACAATATTATTTCGACAAAAACTCTGCTATACAGCTACACGCAACTTACAGTTCTTTGATCATCAGAAATTGATTTCTGTGAAGGCTGTATGGATAATGTGCAGCAATCTACAACAAGCTTAAAAATGGGTATTAAGTATTTTGTTGCTCTATTCAGAGCTTTTCTATAAGAATGCATTTGCCAGTGCTTTATTGGGAACAAAATTCTAGTGCGTATTCAAATCAAAATTGCTGTCTCCTTACTGTATCACTTGGATCTACCTTGCTGCAAGTGACATGGCTGTTATAACAGTGTTTCTCTCTTTGACTGGAATACTTTTGCAATTGATTTTACAGCTAGTAAAGAGTAAGAACAGCATTTGTGTCTTCTCAAGAGTGCAGACTCAATGAATTTATGAGATATCTCAAATAAACAACATGTGTAAAACATGACATGTAGTTGAAAGACTGCAGATGTTTCTTTGATGGTAATTGGTTGGATGGATGTTAGCCTTTCAATAGCTGTCATCTAAGAAGTAAAAATTAAAAATGGATGTGATCCATGAGGCCCCAACAAAAGCAGTCTGTCAAAAAAGAAAGGGTCCTAAATAATTTTTTAGTATTTTAGCTGCATAAGAAACATTTATTGCATGTACGAGGTATGTGATAGTAGGGCCTCATTGAGTGATGTTATTATTGGAGATCCAACAGATCTTACAGTATCTTGTCAAATCACTCCAGATCTTCTTTCAGATTTTATGCTAGATAGCCCCTCTCCAAACTCAACTTACTGAAAGAAAATGCTTTGATTATATAGCTTTAGGACTCTCAGGAAATGCAGGTCTGACAGCACAGTTAGCCCAGCAGCAACAACAGCTTATGGCTATGGTGCAGACACAGTCATTATTGGCAGCCATGCAAGCCCAGGCAAATGCCCAGGCAAGAATTAAGCCACCCATGCCAAACCCTCTTGGACTCCTTCCAACACCACTGATACCAAGGAACAGAGACATGCAACGACAGAATCGCAAGCGCAAGATGGATGGCTATGGTGGAGGTGGCAATTTCGCAAACAAGAGGGAAAGATTTGATCATAACCGTGGTCAACAGGGAAATCGGCCAAGGCCATGGCAGAATCAGCAGAATCGAGGAAAGCAAGACCGGGATAGAACACAGAATCAGCAACCAAAGAAAACTGCAACGGTTGTTTCTGGTAAAGCTGCTGACAAAGAGGCAAAAGAGGAACCTAAAGAGGAAGAAGAGGGAGAAGATGTAGAGGAGGAGGAAGAAGAAGATGAAGAAGTAACTGAGGAAACATTGCAAGGTGAGAAGATGTAGAAGATTTCCAGTAAACTTTGTTGGGCCTTTTTAACATTTTAAATACATGTAAGATATTACGTTTATTGCCTTTTGATTGGCCAGTGAAACAGTCAAGATAGAGCTATAGTGTACATGTGCCCTGCCTTCCTCGTGTTCCCAATAGAACAGTCAAGAGTCCGTTACTAGGAACCTTTGTTTTCTATTGTCTATAAGCCCTTTTAGCTCCTGTTTAGTGGCAATAAAACAAAAGAACTACTCTGTTACATTGATCAATCAAGCTGCACCACATGCATTTAACATTCTTGCTAAGCATATAGTTATTTTTGGTGGTTAAATTTTTGCAAAGTCTTCCTGCCTCGAACAGAGTTTTGTGGGAAAGATGGGTTTTAAGGAAAACCTCATTTGCATTGCGCTTTGGATACCACCAAAAACAAGTATTACTGGTAGTGGGATCTTGTCAAGATATAAGTGACTCATTCTTTTTGTCATGATGGTCCTGCATGGTTATGCTGCAGCGGTTGTATGACCAGGGTTTTGCTGTACGTTCTGTCTCCAGTTGATGACAAGGAAGAGGAAGAGTCTTCACAAGAGGAGGAGAAACAAGAACATTTTGAAAAAGATTCTGCACCAGTTGAGCCAGAGGAAGAAGTCTCCCAGCCCCCACTGCCCAAATCTGTCAACTTTGTGGGAGAGGATGTTGATTCTATGATGGTTTCTCTTTTTGACACCAAGCGGAGCAAGTACATTTGTCAAGAGTGCAAGATCATTTCTAATAAAGCACAGGTAAATTACTAAAGAGTATGCACAGTTTACATATCGAACATTTTGCAATATTAGTAGCTATTACTTTTGTAAAACTCCAGTGTTTGATAAAACTGTCCAAGTGTTATAAGGTACTGGTAGTTGTAAGTAGAGTATTGTTAGAATATAAAGTTCCTTGTTGATTTACAACAACTTACAACACTTGATGTACAATGCAAATATTCTTTTGGTAGGTTATTTTGCAAATTGGACCAGTATTAAGTACTTTGTGTGTATGTATGTAGTGGAATTCTAATCACGTCTACTTCACAATGGACGCACAAATTGAATGGTTTTTCAACAAGGACAGAACAAAAAGTGTATCAATCGGTGTCTACATCTGTAAGCAGTTACGATAGTTTCTCGGTTATAAGTCACATGCGGTTACAAGATGCACCCCTTACTTTAATCTTTTTTCGTGTTTAGTCAAAAAGTGAAAATTTCACCAAAACACTTGGTTATAAGGTGCAGCCTATATGAAGGGTAAATTTTTCTTCAAGTTCACTTTAATAGAAACAAAACGTTATTGACATGTCTTATTAGCATCTTTCACAGATGGAACAATAGAAAAAGTGCACACGTTCAGTAAATAAAAACAGCGCTCCAATCTGTGGCTGTTTTCGTCGTCATGGCAAGTAGAAAAAAACTTGCTGGCCAAAACTGTCAGGAAGGTCGCCAAAATGTTTGGAGACCAATTTCCTGGCCATTTGTTTTGATATCCAGACGTAATAAAAATTTACGACCACAAAACTGTTCAGTACTTCTTATGTCATCTCCGGCTCGTTTTTCGCCAAGTTATTCACTCGCGCAGCAGCCATTATGATTTGATGTGGTCAACGGTTTCCCACTCATTTAATATGGCACAATGTGTGTCAAAAATGAACATCCTTGGTGACCTTTTTAAAAGTGAAGGTTGCCAAAAGGTGACTTGCTAAAACAAATTAGCTTGCAGCACTGAAAAAAACAAGTTAAGTCACACATCTTGGTGATACACAATTCAGAACACACACAAAACAAACCCATTTTTACGTTTACAAACATCACTATGCAATTTCAGTTGCTCAACTGCTCTCTGAGTGCATTTGGAATTTCCTGCTCATGAATGTGGAATATCAGAATCCATGATTTGGAAAAGGCAAGAGGAGTTGCACATTTATCGGCGGCGGTTTTCGTATGTTAACATCACTGCCATTTTGGTTTTGCGTTGTTTGGTCTACGGCTCTGCGTTCTTTCTTCTACCATCTGGAGCTTGATAAAAAATGGTTTTCTTGAGAACCACTAAACTGACTTAAGTTAAGGTCCGATCGTTTCTTAGACCTCATAAGTATTTTGGTAGGTTCAGTGTTCGAAAAAAATTCTGGCAAAATAATTCCTATGTTTGAAAACTCTCAACTGTAAGATGCGCCTCAAGTTTACAAAAGGATAATAGCGAACAAGGTAACTTTTCACAAAAAATACTGTGCCTTATAACCGAGAAACTATGGTATATTGATGGACAAAACACCTTCAAAGAGAAGAAAACCATGTCACATTTTGTTTTTGAAGGTTTCAGAAACGAAATATTTAAATTGTCTGGGAATTATCAATAATTTGGTCAGACAACATCCAATAACAGACTGGACAAAATTATTTCTTACTTTTAGCACAAGGTTCTGGGGTTGGTTGAAAGTATTCACACTGTTCCTCATTATACATGTAGTACTTTTGTACATTCAAAGTTCTAGTAACATGTTTACAATAGATTCATTGTTCTTTTCATTCAAAGGCAGAAAGATCCTGTCTGTATCAATACATGCTGTAGGTTAAAATGAATTCTAGGTCAAAATGGTTTGAAACTAGTTTACTTTATCTTATATACAAGGCTATAAAGGTAAAAATTGTAAAATTAAAAAGTTTAAAGCAAACATTTTTGGCTGTTTGCCATCATCACCCTAATGATGGCAAACAGCCGAAAATGTTTTTTATCAAGCGAACATTGTGGACATAGTTTTTTCCTTTTAAGATAATTGGAGGACTATGGAAATTAATCTGAAACAAAAGGAAAAAAAAAACAAATAAAACTAGTTTGGAACCATTTGGACCTGAAATTCATTTTAACGAACACATACACATTGTTATGGAATGGTAATATTTATTTTTTTTAATTTTTAACAGAGTTTCCATGGACATCTTATGGGTAAAAGACATGCTAAAACTGTCCTGGAGAAACAAGGAAAAGTGTTCGATGCAAATGAGTTCAAGAACTTTTGTTCTGAGGTATGCAGCAGGGCGTCAAATTGCGACTAAATCCTGAAAGTTAGTTGCGGCGACTAGAATTTCTACTCACATCTTACCTAGTGATCTAGTGATTGTTGAAAATTTGTAAAGAGAAATCTACAGCAAAGTTCCTCATTAAACTCATTTTCAAAGCACAGCACATGTATGAATCGTAAATCCACTAGACGCCATTTTGTATTTAGGTAACCTTTCACTTTGTATATGAACCATTCTAGTGCCCTCTTAATAAATTGAAGGCTCATTTTTCATTGCATTTAACAACATGTCTACAGTGTTGCATCCAGGTTTTACTGGGTAGGGGTCCTCTGGACCCCTTGGACAAATATTTGGGGGTCCAGACCAGAATTTTGGGGGTCCTATCATAAATATTCATTTCAATCTCCTCTTAATTTGATGATGAAGACGAGTGAAAAATCGGTGTCCGCCATTTTGAAAACTGCGATTACTGGGCCGAGTAAATGTTTCTTCGTTCACCTCCGCGTGATGCTATGGCTCCCTCAAACCATAGTTAATTATCTATTAATTATGCTCAAACTAAAAAGCGTTTGTTATGAGAAGTCAGAACTCAGAAAAGACGTAGCGAATGAACGCAAAAATCCGTCATCGGTAGCAATTGTGCATCAGAAGGCATGACGCTTCAGTGTTCATCTTCGGAAGTTCATTGTTCCGCACGTGGCAAGCGGATTGTTTTTCTTCGCGTCGATACAAGTGGACCAAACATTTTACCCTCTTTGAACTCGAGCCACTTGAAATCGCTGAGCCATTGGTGACAACATGACTTGCAGACTTTGATTTCAGGGATCGATTCGGAACTTACTTCATTGGCTTTTCGCTTTACGCTAGTTTGTTTACCGAACAACGTTGACTCCGTCATATTCAGGATTTGAAAATTACGCGAAAACGTTTTTCTTTCAAGTTATACTGATGCTAAAAATATAAATACGCCAACCAGAATTCTCTCTTTGTTATGCATTTTCTTGATGGATCAATCAACGTTGAGTATGTGAAAAATAGTGGCATTGTTAAGACTAAATCTGGTAAGCGTAAGGTTGATATGCTTTCAATTTAGAAATGTGCATATATTCAAGTATGATATTTGTGCGTCCACAAGGACCCCTTCTTAGTATTTTAGAGGGTCCAAATGCAAAATATTGCGTCTCAGGACGCAATGACGAGCTCTGGATGCAACACTGTGTCGACCATGTGAGCTCATTTAAACAAAATGGCCACCAACTTTTTGGAATTGGCTACCACTTTAAAATATTTAGGAGCCAAGTGGCTACTGGAAAAAATTGGTAATTTTACGCCCTGTGCAGTGCTCAGTGTGAAAACTCGTATCACAACAGATTCACTCAAGAAGGTGTGGCTTTCTGCATGTGCAAAAACCTTTCTCAGGACCTTCATTTGAATAGACTCCAATCACAGCTGTTGTCTGACTTGTAACGCACTGCTAGGGAAGGAGGATTACCTTACATGACAAGTCAGGAAACAGCTGCAAAAGAATGTGAATTTGGAAAATTTTAACCCAGAAGAGTATACAGACAGTAATTTTACACACTGTGTGTGGAGAAGTACTACAGTCAAACCTCAATTATCCAGTCTGGATAATCAAAAATATGAATAATGATGAGATAGAAACGGAAACAGTGGAGATAAAGGAAATGGGTTGTAATATTAAATAGATCATGCTTGTCTAACCAACCAGTAGATGCTTCAAGGCTTTTGTGATCATGCAACTCAACAGTGCTAAAAAAGGTTTTGCTTTATCAATGTCACATCTTATTAACCCTTTCACTCCCAGGGGCCTTCATGCTTGATTTCCTGTTATTCCCAGAGGCAATTAGGAGGCTCACTCCAATTAGTGAGTGAAAATCAAAACATATATGCTCAGTAGATTTTGGAGCTTCTATATTATCTATAAATTGCACAAAATTGAACCTAAAACATGGTTTTATTTCATTACAAGGTTATTATAAAGTAAGAAATAAATTTTGAGTCACAAAATATGTTGTGAAGTTTAGATTTTCGAAAAATTCAAATTTGGCGCCATTGCGCTTCGCGTGCCACGTCACGGCATCTTACACTTTTTGATAAAATATTCGAAATTAAGAAAATATATACAAAATGAGGCTTTCCAAACGCAAAGCAATAATATATACAAGTAAAATTGAACTTTAAGGTGCGTTTCCTGATCGTTCAGTTCGTTAAAAATGTTATAAAGTCATGTCACTCGTGTGGTTCCATCTCAGCTGCCATCCAAACTTTGATGCCGTACTTTGTCGGTTTCGCCGGCATGTATTGGCAAAACGAAAGTCTTCCTTTGAAGGCAATCATCCCCTCATCTACGGCAATGTGTTTGTAAGGCGAAAAACACTGCTGGCTGTTCTCTAATACGGCATTTAGAATCGGCCTGATTTTGAATAACCGATCGTAACCTTCGCCACGTGCCGGAGTTCGCGTCGAGTCAACGAAGTGTTAGAATTGGGAAATTTCTTGAAAGCGGTTTCTCGGTGTAGTCCGTTCAATCCCTTCATTTCCTATGAAAGCATCGTCCTTCAAGTAGTCTGCAACTCTAGGAAGTTGATTAATTCCCATAATCACACAAATGCCGAAGAACGCTTTTATTTCCGGCTTGGAAACATCCTTCCATGCGGCAAGGCGACCAGCATTGTTTTGAAGACTCTGCCAGGCGTAGCGGTTTGTTTCCTCGACTATACCATCGACAGTTTTTTCTCCAAACACTCTTAAGAAATAGTCGTCTGCCTTAGCATCATCCTCAAAGTCCACACGCACCCCAGGTTCGCCGGAGAACTCGCTCACTCGCAATGTTGGAGAGTTCGACCGTCCATGGTGTTTCTATTTCAGCCTTCGCATCGCTTCTTTCTTCGTCCTCGCTTTCTTCATCTCCATCGACCTCAAAACCTTCAAAGTCGATGTCTGAATCATTTCCATCAAATTCTTCATCCGAATTTCTAAAGAGTTTCCGTTATTCTTGTTAGCTAACTTCCGCAGACCGCCATGTTTGATCAGTGTTGATTTGGGGAAATGTAAAATTTTTGCCGCTCCGTAGCTCCCTTGGGCAATCAGTTTTTTATGCGCAGTAGCTATAATATGATTAGTCAATATGTCTAAAACAATGGATAGCCTATTGTGCAGCTTTTCTAGCCTTACGGGGGAGGAGAAAGGCATTCAAAACAAAGGTAGTTTGAGCGGCCGGTTACGGCCGGCTTAGGAATATTGACACATTTTTTCGCGGCCGGTTGCGGCCGGTTTGGGAGCGAAAGGGTTAATATTCACGCCATAAAACGGGACCAGAGAAACAAGTATGGATAATCGAGGTTTGACTTTATTAAGAACTTGGTAATGAAATGGTTAAGATCAGATGACAGTTTTTTTAGAAATTCTGTGTGTGTGGACTTGGCAATTGCAGTCAATGGGATGAGTGCAGCAGGTTATAAGTAAATGGTTTGATAGCACAGTTAAGATAGAGCAATTACAATATTTGTACCCGACTGTGGACCATGTCCATATTCTGCCCCCATCCCCCCTTGCCTTCAGAAATTCCAAAATGCATTAATTTGTCAATGTGAAAGGCGCTGGAACTTGATGTACCAGGAGCACTTTTTCGGTTTCCCTCCTGATTGATTGATGCTCGACTTGTATCCTGCCTCTAGGGTATTAGCAGTTCTTACTTATTTACAAACTAGAAAAGTCCACAGCAACCGTGTTCTCAAGAAACTCACTGATGTTTGACTTTTTCGGAAATCTCACATCAGAAACTTCCCATGCATTTAGAATTCCAATCATGAGTACTCTCCATGCTTTAGGAATTCCAGTTCAAAGAAGCCCCTCCTGGATTTCCAAATTTTGGTCTGTAGTATAGGTATGGATATTGCAGGAACTGCCTGGTATAGGGGAGAGGCTGAATTTCTAACATACCACATTTATGGTGTTTGTAGGAAAAGCCTGCAGTTGAAAAGGCAGTAGAACTGGAAGAACATGCACCTGTGGCTGAAGAAAGGAAGGTCGTGGTTCCAGAGATAGCCAGTCCATCTTCAAGTCAATCATCGCTACCAGAAGCCTTACTTGACTTTGTTAGATACACTTGTGATACCAGGAAGTCTGCCATGAAAGAGGGAAATATTGTCACCATCTCTTCAGTCACTGAGGCGCGTGTCAGAATCGAAGGCTTCACCAGTGGAAGGAATATGTTAGGTATAATCTGTTATTTGAGCATTTATCCCTCTTAAGTGAAAACCTTTAAATTTGTTAGTTGAAATAAATTAATTTTGGTAGATATGTGTAATACCCAGTAAGTTAAAACATTGTTTTGTGTCAACCTGTCCAAAGGTTTGCAGTTCAAGCATCAAGTGTTCATAGTAACAAACTTGAAAAATTTACTACAAAAGGAAAGACTATTAGACTCTAAAACTGTTCCAGAGGTGTAATACCCACTAGTAAAGATTGAGTGTCTGTTTTTCTACTTGGTGCTTTTCCTTTGCAGAGAATTTGGCAAGCTTATTATGAAAAGCAAGCAATAAAAAGTTTGAAGATTACACACATTACACACATTACACTAATAATTACATTACATTAATGTGATTACACACATTATTAAGTGCAAAAAACTCAACGTTAATAGTGGTTCTATTACTCTCTTTTTAAACTGGTGATTGATTTTCACTTATTGATACTATTAACACTTGACAATGTAGTAGGATTTGGAAGACTGCATTGTCATTCCATAGTAACTATCTTCTTATCCTTAGGCTGTGAATTTGTGAAAGCAGTGTCCGGTTTTAACTGCCGCCTTTGTAAGGCTTTCATCCGTTGCGGAAATGATGTAATAAACCACATCAAGGGGAAGAAACATCAAAAGAATTATCAGGTAATCCCATCTAGTTCCAAGTTCAGGTAGGCACTAGCCACAGAAAGCCCATGAGACTGAAGCACTTTCCCAGATTTGGTAGCATGATGAGAACTGATTTTTGCCCTCCCTCCACTTTAACTCCCATTCCTTTCTGGGTGGTGTATTTTGTACTATATTGCTGTTATCCATTGTTATCCATTCAGCACTCTTTGTTAGAATTTTATGCATATACTGTATTAGCGGTAATTAAGTGCCTGCATGTTTCTTAAAATATGGCCTATCTTTAGAGTACTGCTTGTGAAATAAAGAAATGTTTTGTTCAGTACTGGCATTCCTAGCCCTCAACTTTGATTATTTATTCATCTACTTTGGAACTCAATAACAAACAAGTATAATTTATGCTTGTAGGGAGTGATGACTAGTTCATTGTTTTGGTTTTGTAGGCTTATGTCCAGGAACACCCACAATATGAAGAGCATCAGTTGGCAAGAAACAAAGAACTAGAAAGTGTACTGGAGCCAAAAGAAGGAGAGGAAGTAGTTTTATATGAAGTGCTTGACGAAGACATTAGAAAGTCTACTGTGAAGCCACACCGTCGTCGTAAGGACTTGCAGGCTGTTGATCATGCAGAGGTGAATTGTGTTAGTACCTTACCGTAAAACTTGTTTCCTTACCTGTTGATTAATTTAAAGTTCTTACTATGCTGTTTAGTGTTTTCATGTTTTCCTTCATGTCAACTGGCGGTTATTCTTAGCCCAGTTCTCCAAAATTTGATTAGCACTTACTTGGGGTTTAAGTGTGTACATTTTAGTTACTGTTCAATCCCAGGCAAGAGTAAATCAGGCTCCAAATGTCAACATTTTCATCTGCCCACCACATGGTGATCTACATGACAGCTTTAAGAGCTGGATTTGTAAATATCAGATCAAGTAAATTACAATCTCTGTACTGTGATGGGTGAAATTGCAAGGTTTTGACAGAAGAAATATTTAATTCCTTGTAAAAAGAATTTTTTTTAACCCTTTAAAGGAATGTGCACAGTGCAACCAGGGGGACTATCAGACATAGTTTGATGCTACACTGGTCATGAGTGTATAAGGTGCATTAGTGACCCAAGTGAAGTATTCTTTGAGGAAACTTATGAATAAAAAAAAATTGTTTTAGGCATTTTTCAAAGGGGAAAAAATCAAGTTTAGTAACGTGCAGATGGCTGTTTCAAAATGAGTTGTAATACAAACCTACAATTATTTTTAGTGTGGTATATTTTGTTGATTAACCAAGGCATTTGTGTTTCCTCTGACAAAAGGTGCAAATAACGAAGTTTGTGCCAGCACCCCAATTTACCGAAGAAGCTGAGCAGTTAAAGAATGAGTGTGATGCAGGTGAAATAAGTTTGGACCTGGAAGGAGTTGAACTACTTCATGATGATTCCCTTTGTATGGATGGAATTGATGAACAGTATGGAAAAACAACACTGACTGAGGAAGAAGAAAATTCCCTTTTGAAACCTGAAGGAGAGGAGAAATCTGTAGAAGTGCAGGTGATGGAGGAGTTAACATCATCTCCACCTTTGGTAGGTGACAAAGGGTCCTTTTACCTGCTCAATCATTGTAGGTTGAAGTGGAAAATAAACTATTCATGATAAAATATTGATCCCTAATTGCCCCAAAGGGGAGGGGGGTCCTCAGGAAAAAATGCAGGAAACACTTGTCAGAATGTTTTGAAAAAAGCCCTTAAAGGTACCAAAATCTTCTTTGATGGGTGAGACTTAACAAATTTTTTATCACTACCTCTTTAATTGAAATGAAAAACAACAGCCATTTTTTAACAGTAATAGAGACAAATGTCAACTCTTGCATTATTGATGGCTGATGAATGCAAAACAATGAAAACCAATTAATATTGACTGGCAATCGTATTTTTACTCCCATAAGGTTCCATAATAATTCAGTCATTTTTTTGGACCCCAAGAGGTGCCACTCTACAAATTGTGATGCCATAAGGGTAGATTGAGTACCCTCATTGTTTTATGGGATCCCTTTCTCAAGGGTTTGATCTTGCACCAGTGAAAAATTGAATTTGTTTTCCTTCAATACCAAGGGATGTACATGTAGGCTTTTTCAATTTTTCCAATATTTACTGTCCCCATTTCATTTCAAATTTCTCTTGGCAATTTGGCTGTTGTTCACTCACACCTTAAAGAACAACTGTAAAATGGTCATTTCACATTGTTGTTTTCATTGTAGGAATGGCAATCAAACCTTTGGTTGTATCATATTTTGCTTATATTCCCAAATGTTTTGATTTAACCTAAAAAAAGACCAGGCTGGAATGGGTTTTGAACCCATAATGCCATAAACACTGTGCAACTCAAATTGTAAATTTAATTTCCAACCACAGTTCTAACATGGTGTATGTCATTTATACTCCAATTGTAGATATATTCATTCCTGTTCTTGGGAATACAGATGGTTCAAATGAGCTGGATTTTTGCACTTTTAGATCTTCATTTAGGGCCAGCAAAGTAAAATTTTTTAGCGAGTATGAAAAATGTATATTATTTTTTGTTGGCTAATAGGTATCAGAGGATAACACTCCTCAAACATTTGAAGAACTAGAAAAGTCGGAAAAGGAGAGCCCAGTCAAGTCACCAGTGCCAGTGTCTCCAAAGCTTGCTGATGCAAATAAGATAAAAGAAGAGCCAGTGGAAGCAGACACTTCTGTCGGTGCAGTAGAACCTGCAAGTACACCATCAAAGGCTTCTACCCCAAGTGCTAGGCGTGGCAGAAAAGGTGGTTCCAGGGGAGGTGGAACCAGGGGTAAAGGACGTGGTCGTGGAACAAAACGGAGTACAAGGACAACTGTTGGCTCCACAAGGGTTGCAAAAATCAAGCAAGAGAAAGCTGAATATGATACAGAGGACAGTGCTGACATGGGATTCATGGAAAGCTTTGAGGTTATAGATGAAATAGGTGATGGCGAAGATTAGAAATCAACTGTTCTGAGTCAGACATGACTCTAAACACTTACATTTTCTTATCATATCTTTCTGTCCTAAACAGAGTCTGAATACAAGAACGTGTTGCATTCTGTAATGTGACTTTGTTTTAAACTTGCTGTGTATGTTGAAGAGTTACTTAGTGCAGCATCTTAATAAGAAAGTTGTTCATGTTTTTGGAGTTATTTTACTATGGACAGTAAGAAATTAAAAGATCTCTTTTCATTTCCTTGTCAATAGTGAGCATCCTATTTCTACTATTAAATTTTCTCCTAGGTATTTACTTTGGTGAGCACAATTATTGTTAACTTGAATATAGCTTCAGAAAGAAGTGTTTGACCTAAAGTACATGAAAAAAGCTGTTCAACTAAACACTTACATTTTTGGTAGCCCTATATTTACTGTTTAAAAGGCATGGCTTAACAAAATTTGAGATGCTCTGGCAAGGAACAAGTAGGTTTGGTCTGCAGCTGTGGTTGTTTCTGTCCACCTGCATTCAGCGCGCTGGAGGCATATATCACTTATAATAAGCAACACTGTGCACATACCAGAAGACCATAAGTGAGCTGGAGGGAACTTGAAGTTTATTTACTAAAGATACCAGTAGATTATGTGCAGTTAGACGACCCAACAGATCATCTTGAACCCAGCAATGATCCTTTTTGTGACTGAAATTATGTTATACATTAGGCTGAAAGCTGTGTTTAACCCTCTCACTCCCAAAAGTCAGCATTATGCTCATGCAATTTCTTTAGTCCCAAGGAATCAGATGAGAACAGAAATTATTGACTCAGGGATGTTGAATCAATCCTCTGCCAAATTCTCTTAACCAGCACATAGAAAGTGTATGGTGATTGCTTTTGAGAATTGCTACTCAGATCTTGGGGATTGAGAATAAATTTGGCCATCAATGGCCAAGTGGTTTAGCAACTGTACTTAGTGGTAAGCCAACCTAACAGTGTGTCCATTTAGAAGGAAATCATTCTCTCTAGTTATGCCACTGAAATAATTACCACTCTAGATTTAGTTTATCGGACTTTGTTTTAGTGTAAAAAGAAGTTAAAAGGCAGAGATGCTTTTCTAGCTAAATGAGAAAGAGATAAAAGCACTAGTGGCTTGCACCGTTACATTATTATGTCAAGAAAAAAGCACTCGTTTCACAAGTTAATATGTAATAAACTGTTTCTGAGATTTTGCAGCTTGCAAACATAGCATTAAATTACCATCCTGAATTTTGTTGGTTTTTTTTTTCATAATATCCAGGGAGGGTAAAAATAAATTTGAAGGATTTCTCTAACAGTTGCTGTCAATGAGGCTGTCAAACAGCCTTGAGATATATCTTCACCTAAGCCACAATTTGAGTCTCAGTGCATCAACACCGTTAAGGTAGTATCTAAACAGCCTTTTGTCCCTGACAAATCCCAGGTTTTCGTAAAGTCGAAGGGCTGCCGTGTTTGTCACTTCTGTCTCCAGAACAACCTAGCAATGAGAATTTACAAGGTGAGGTTATGTTTGCATAAGATTAAGAGGGCTTCTACTCACTGACACAATTGCATTCAAAACATATACAATAAATACAGTTCTATCCCAAATCCTACCTCATCACAACTGTCTTTAATCATTGCCTTTATTGCTTGCACAACAAGGTTTGAACCTACAATAGAAGAGATAGTTGAACCAAGCCACTAAGGAACTAGATGATAGAAAGACACAAGATCGTATCAGGGACTCATTCTATATTAGCGCAACTACTGCTAAACCTAATCACCCTTGAAGAAGACACTTAACGGGAGTGTTAAAATGGTGGGTCGATGAATTGTAATGTTTGAAGTTAGATTCATTTTAAACCAACATAGCATCATACTGTGTCTGATCATCAACCTGGTTGCAATGTACACTTTTCTTTCATTTCTTATATAAACCAGGCCTACCTATTTTGTGTCTCCTGTATTCTTTCTCAACAGCTAGCATTGCAATATATCCTCTTCTGATCATGTTCTTATGCATATCGAGTTTGCACACAACTGCACCAACACATCTTTCACCATCCATTGCCTGAAAAGATACTTTCTCAGTTACCAGCATTTTGGTATTACAAAGTCGCTGCTACTATCATATAAAGATAATATTGAGGTAACAATAACTGTGAAAACTATGTTAAGCTGGCCACTGCAAGGTCCAGGTCTATCAAGTACTGCACAATTGATGCAAAAATGCAAAACAAAATAAATTTCCAAGAAATTTAGGTACAGTCATATGGAATATGTCATATGTAATAATCCTTGTCTGGTATTTGGCAACCAAACCTGTCAGAGGCCAGGCAATAAGAGATAAGAAAAAATATGCAATGTTAGGGCCTGTTTGTTATTTATGGCTAAGGGGGTGGTGTTTAGAGTGGAGGGGGAAGTCAAATTCTCAAAATCAAGAGAAATGTTTCTTTTTTTTTAATTCAGTGGAATTGAGGGGGTAAACTTTTAGAATCTGTTGTTTCAACCCTTTTGTTGCCGTTTTTCCGATGTCTTAAATTGAGCTTCGATTTGGGCCAGTGGCATAAACTTGGGAGTAATTTTTGGATACACACACGTTTGGGGAGGAGTACATTTTTAATGTGCCTTAGTTGGTTAAAAAATCACCGACGACTCCCAGCCATAGATAACGCATAGTCCGTTAACTCCATCGAATATACTAAGGTACTCTGCTATATATATAACTGGAGAAAATGCCCAGAAAAATGCACCTGGACGAATTTCTGTACCTTACCAATGCAGCCAATTTGTAATTTCAACTTACCAAAAAACACAGCTTGGGCCAGTTGTGAATGAAATAACGATAAGTATAGATGGAGTACGGTTCGGAAAGGTCTTTAGTAATGAGCGCCATAATTGATTGCATTTGACGTTCAGATTCGTATCCGACATAAGTTAAATTAGCAACTATTCCAGAGCTGTCTGCAGGTCCTGCCTGAGAAGAGGACTGTATTAGGGCCTTTTCTTCACCAACTGACATGTCCGTCAGCGAAGGGTCAAAACCACTTTGACCAAGGGTTAAAGAGGTTTCCTTTTGTTCTAAGTCCGGGTCCGATTGGACTTGGATCGTTACACCGTTCAATTCTGAAATATTTTTTGAGCTTAAATTCTTCTTCGACTTCACATTACCACCGTCGTCGCTATCCATGGCGTTGTCTGAAATATCTCCATTTGCGATCACTTTTTTGTCATGCAGAGTGCAATGCGTTGTCTCATCGCGATACCCTTCCTTAACGACTGACTCCATTTACCTAACTCGGCCTTTCAGATAGTGAGAATCTTAAGCAAAACTTCTCTATTTCAGGAATCCACTCTTTGATGATTCGCCAAAATCGTGAACTATCACAAGATACAGTGGATAGAGAGGAAACGCCGCCATGTTGTACTCTCGAAACTTATGATGAACCCTGGGTAATTGCGTGCGGCTTATTGTAGTGCTCAGTTTTCCTCGGATAGCGTTCAAAACACAGCATGGCGGGCAGTGAAGAAACGAGCCCGTCAAATGAAGCCAATGAATGGTCTGATTTCACTTCCAACAGTTCAACGACGGATCCCTTCTTTTGCGATACTTTCTGTCCAAACGCAAGCAGAGAATGGCCTTCTGTCGATAGCACTTTCACAGTATGTTTTCCATCACGGTCGGATAGTTCCCCAGCTGTTTTCTCTTTTCACAGCGCGCCGACGGAGTATACGGCAAAATACTCGCAAAGCAGGTTTGAAGAGTTGATATGTGTAAAGATTTTTGTGCTCTATCAAAATCTGTTGATTAGGATGAGAAGTGAGATCGTCTCATTTACTTTGTTTTAAACAGGGTCTTAGATCAAGTTGATCCTTCACTAGCTTTGTATGGTCAACCTTTGGTGTGGTGGAGAACACAGTCACAAAAAAATTTCTACAGGGCGTTGAACTTATCACCACTGGAGCAGAAAGTACGTTGATATATGATCCATTTAAATGAGGCTTCATATTATATGCAAACAAGTTGATAGTGTATTTGAGTATTGAATGACTTCAGATTAAATTCGTACTTACATAGAGCATGCAAGTTCCGTTCCCATAGTCAGTTCACTAACCTTTTATTTACAGTACTAAGAAAGCAATTATATTAGTGGATTATTGATTTTCATCACTGACAGCAAATAGACGATATTTTCTTCCACTTACATCTGTAAGATTTTTACTTTGCGATTTATTTCCTTGGGAAAATTCTAACACATAAAGTAAGAGAGGTACTGGATTAAACGTGATACTAATTACTTTAAAAGAAAATGCATAATTTTAGGTAGATCATTTTCCCCACCAGATTTTTCGTGTTTAGATTTATTACAGATTTTAAATCCCTCCATTTAGACTAGTTTAGACTCCACTGTGACTAGTTTATAATAGGTCATCCCTACAGCAACCCTGGTGACCATGGAAACTTAGCCTTGTTCACTGCTTTCTGAAAAACTGGAAATAGTCTGTAGCCCAGACGGTGATTGAAGGCAGCTGTTACTATTCATTTGGGCACCTACGGTGTGAGATAAGGGACCATATCACAACCAAAATATGAATTATAATTCTCTTAGTAAACATAGTGCATTTTCATAGGTTATTAGATGGAAACTCTTGTGTTGAATCAATTACATGTGCATGTTGTAGGTTAAAAGGAATTTCAGGTCAAGATGGTTGCAAACTAGTTAGATTTGTTTTTTCGTTGTTTCAGATCATTGGAGGATTATGGAAATTAGTCATAAACAAAGGAAAAACAAATTAAACTAGTTTGAAACCATTTTGACCTTACTCCCTAAAATTCATTTTAACCTACAACATATACATTGATAGTGTTCTCAAATCTTATATATGTATGGATAATGTTGTGAGATGATGAATTTGGATCACTTCAGTAGGGTGAAAAGTCAAGTTACCAACAGTAAAAGCCAAAATAAATTATTGTACAATGTTTTTAGTGTGCAGTGAATAAGAACCTTCATTGGGACAATTTTTTTTTTCAGAACCATGTGCCCTCCTGGCAACAAAATAAACATTCAGAATTTATCTCAAAAGGAACTTTTGATTTTCACAAGCTTGCTGAGAAATTCACTTCACAGTCATCTACACAAAGATGGAGTAGAAATTCCAATAAACTGCCTGAAGATTTTGTTTTGTCTAAGTCCCCCGATACCATTTGTCCCGCTGAAGATTCTGATAGCAATGAGGAAGATGAAATCTTCCTTGTCTTTCGTGGAAAACCAAACAGTAGACCTTCCAGCTTTGATGAGTGCCAGGCAGCAGCTGGTAAGTTGTGATATTAATAATGTTTCTAACAGCATTGAAAAGGTATCTGCACGTAAAAGATCTGTTTCTTTCTTGGTAAATAACTTAACCTTTACTGTATACCATTTTAGGTTAATTTGATTTAATAGTAATGTATGAACCTCTTCCTTTTTCTCAAAACATAGTCACTTAGATGAGGAATACAATGTTTCGACAGCTTAGTGCTAGTCCTCTCCAGGCAATAGGGTCTACTTATTAAGATGCACCATTATATAGGCTTGGTGGTCTGCTCTGATTGGTGCATTTTTATCCTCCTTTTGTCCTTCTCCAGATCAAGTTGCCTTCCTCCGAGGTCTGCTGACTTGCTGCATGTTTGTTGTGATGTTGTTTACCTATAGGCATTCAAGCTTCTGGAATTTTAATTCCATTGTCCTTGTTGATATTGTTAGGGTTTGTAATGAGCAACAGTCCATTCCATTTCCTTACTTTTACTTGTTCACAGGTCTTGCCCATCTTTCATTAGACGAACTTCTTGACCTGAAAGAAGAAATGTCTGCTTACATGAAAGAGTATTCTGATGTTCTTATTGAAGAACTAACTTTAAGAGAGGAATTTGACAGAGAAAAAGAAGTCAAAAATAGATTTATTTCAGTGTTATTGAGTGTTCAGTCAAAAATTCGGGAGCTGCAGACAGTACAAGGAAAAGGAAAAAAAGGTTCATCGGCAAACTCAGGAAAAGTGAGTTGTGTTTTTATTGCTTGTTTTATTTTATGGTAAAAGATAAAGAACAGCTTGCTGGAAAACTTGCCATTTATTTTTTTAGTTATTATTTTATCAGTCAGCATTCATTTACTCTGCAGACACATGGGAATACAAATAACCAGAAGAGACATGCTCCCTGAACTGACCAATACGTAATCTCTCTATACTATGTGACTACAATGTCAGTATTTAATAATGTGAATTTGCAATAAGTTATCTACTGTGTTACTTGTGTTTTAATACACAATAACTATTGTTGGATGAAGTTGAACATGATAGCAAGAATTTGTAAGGTCCAGGTTAACTTTATGTTATCTGCTGAAGCTGAAGGCTGATAACACAAACCAAGACTTTAATAATTGTTGCTATCACGCGAAGACTGACTCCAGTAATGTTTTATTATGTAAACTACTGGGTGCTTGTGAAGATGAGAGCACTTGCTGCATGAACTGACTTCTGCTATTGACTGCTTCATGCGACTGTTGTCTGTAGGCATGACATCACATCTACAGATATGAAAACAAACCAGACAGTTATTGTCTGCTGGTATGACTTAACGAAACAGTGCCAACCAAAAATTAGCCAATCAGAATTGAAAGTGAAGCCCTTGTATAATAATAATAATAATTTCTGTTAAGTAATTATTACTTACTTGTGGGCACAGTTTCTGACAACAGTGATTCCCTATGACGACTGCACAGGAGGCCCAAGCACAAAAGTGTTACTTCAACTAATTGATAGTAAGCAATGTTTGTGTCCATGATTGTGATAATACCATGTTTGCATCCACCATTTATGATACAGTTTAATTTATGTGCCCCCATTACATGCTTTTTACTATACATGTACTGCCCTATCAGACTCTTTTTTTTCAAAACAAAGACATGTATGATACCATAAATGGCCATTACTTGAAGTTGTTGTTTAAACAGAGCCTAGTAATTAATAGGTTTTGCCTAAAATCTTGTGAAAATTATGTTAACATTGGCCTTGCAAAGCAGATCATTAGAGCCTAGTCATTACAGCACCATTCCTGCCCTCCTATTTAGAATATATAACAGGAAGTGCAGACTGTTTTGGGAAGCAACACTCTTGAAAATATCTTCTCTTGTTTATAAATAATTTCTCTTTTTACGCTATTGTTTTCATGATCAGTTTCTTTGTATTAAATATTATTGTTACAAAATACAATACAAACTTTGTAAATGATATTACTGGTGCAAATTATATTGAATATGAGTCAAAGTTTATCTCTTCTAGTTATGGAAGCATTGATCGCTGATAGCCCCATTGTTCCTGGTCTTTTAACAGAATACATATTGAAAGGTATTAAGGATAGAGTGACATCACATTTTTTTCAGTAGCTGTTATTTGTTATATTAAAATTATTACACATTATCATATCCTTCAGTTAGTGCACACACTGTGATTGGTTAATTTTGCATGCCATATTTTCTAGTATGGCCAGCTAAATGTGAAACTTTCTCATGTGATCAAAAAGAGGTAATAAACATGTTACTAACCTTGTTTTCTTTTCACATGCTGTAAGTTGTGTATCCTTAATTTTCCCCTTGATTTGAGGCCTGTGTGCTTTGCACTTGGGCTGTAATTTGAGGGGAAAAAACTCAGTCCATAACTTGCAGTAGGACCTCAAACTCAGTTAGTAAATGCCTCTTATTAATCGAGTTCGAGGTCCGTACTGTAAAATACGGACTGAGTTTTTTCCCGTTGATTTATGGCCCAAGCGCGAAGCGCACGGGCCATAAATCGACGGGAAAAAACGAGGATCCGTATTTTACAGTACGGACCGAGAAAACAAGGTTAAAGATATTTATTATATCTCTGGAGTCATTTTGGCGACCAAAACAAACTTTAGCAGGCCGTACAGTGAAGTACGGCCCGCTCAATTGACCAATCACAGCGCGCGTACTAACTGAGAGATATAATAAGAGGTATTACATTACAGTCAACATATTAATATAAAACATGCAAATTAAGTGATCTATGGTTTAAGTAATTTATAAACAGTATCATTCCTATAAGTTTGTAGGAAATAAAAGTGACCAGTACATATTGAGCCTGGTGAATAAATAGAAGAAAGATTTTTTAGCTTGTCACAGGCAAACTTGGGAAATGAAGTCTGAGTTCTTCCTCTATAAGTCAAAGCTACATGTATGTCCCTTTTATTGCTACGCCTGCAATTTGGACGAGCTTTTGCATGTTAACACAGACTTGTAAAAGAATGGCTCTCATAAACCTAATACTAGACTCAGAGGGTAAACATCTTGTTTCCTGCAGGGTTTGAATAAATTATTTCTGTGCCCATCTGGTCTCTGTGTCTGCTGTCCTAATTTGATGACATTTTTCATCAACAGTTCTTTGTGCTGAAGACTAAGTTCATATGTCTGCCATTCTGCTATACCAGTGTGAGTGTTGCAAGCATTGAGGTATTATTTTCCCCAACATTGACTTTATTATTATTATTATTATTATTATATATTATTATTATTATCACTATTATTATTATCCCTTGGCTTTAAATACAAATTACAATGGTAAGTGATCAGGAAATACAATTAAAGGTGAGGAAGTCTCAAGAAGCCATGGAGGACTCCCTCTAACTAATTTGAGCAAAGTTTAACTAGAAATGGGAAAAAAGAAACAAAATGAAAAATGTAAGGAGCAATATTATGAAACTAATAGAATGTGCAGATAGTGTTCATTATTGTAATTATTAAAGTCTCATGTATTCTTTACCATGAGGGCTTGACGCTGTCCAGGAATGGTTGTATTTCCACACTGGGTTGGGCCTCTCATATGCTCTATATTTATTAGTTATTTAATGAACAAATAATGATAATAATGATAATGAATTTATATAGCGTACTTTTTCACATGAATATGTTCAAAGGTGCTTTACACTTCTATTGGGTGAGATCGGACGTCAGCATGTAAATAAGGCAAAAGTTTGAAAGTTCTTAAATTGTTAGATTGAGTTACCTACTAGGGTAAGGAGGACCACAATTGGGGACCTTGTTACAAAATAGTAAATTTTTTGATGTTTGTTTTGCAACCGTAACTATACTCATTGATCTCTTTATGTATCACTATGATAGGGAAAGATGAAAGTTTCATAACACAAAGGTGTCAAATTTAATAACTGTATGAAATGGCTCAGAGAATTTCTCAAGGATACCAAATGGAGGTTTTGATTATTTTCTCAAATGTATTGTTGAACAATAGCCTGTGCAGCAGGGGCTAAAAAGAAAAGGAAATTGCAGGACAATGAATTCCAAGTGTAGAGGGATAGCTAGGGGAAGGGAAGAGAGCTTTCTTCCTTTTATATTTTGCTCACTCTACACTCTCGTAATGGCAAGAGATCGACAGATGTGGAAGGAACATGTTGCTGCCCTACATGCCACTTAGGCGCAAAGGGCATGAGTGAGTGAGTGAGTGACACTCTCGTAACTTGTGTAAAGGAATAATGTCACCACAGACTGAGGTCTTTTTTTGTGTATCACAAACTTGGTACTCTTTTGACTGCATGTAAGGCAGCATTAATTGGCTCATCCTTGGTGTAAAAACGTGTTACCTTCACAAGGGACGTAGACCAAAGGAACCACGGGAGAAAAACAATAGGGCCTAGGATAATACTGGTGAAAAAAAAGGCAAAGAAAAACTTCACAGGTTTTTACACCGAGGTAGACCCACAAATTTCATCTCAAATACTATACTGTAGTTCATGTTTCTATCATGTTAAATTGTTTGTATCACAATACAAAACCAAAATAATTCAAATTTTTTTAACAGAAACCTCCACTGCCAGAATCTCTGCACAAGCAGAAGGAGATCTCTGTTAGACCTTGGTAAAGTGCTCAAAGACAAATTATAACCTGAAGAAGGTGAATCCTTGAAATTTAACAGTTGAGAAACTAAGGAGATACCACACAAAGCAAAGTGGAACACATGACAATTATTACTTCAAGAGTGCCAAGATTTATTTCCAAGGCCAGAGGAGAGAGAGAGATGGCAAATTAAGTTATCAGTATGTAAGCGTGCAGTGGTGACTCATGACTGTCAGCAACTGTGAGCTATGTGCAATGACTGTTGCTGGAAATCTCAACAGTGTTGGTACTCCAAAGAGTCAAGATAAGTTGACAGAGTGGCTTCCAAGGAATTGCATCTGATCAAAGAGCACTGACACTCACTCGTAGAGAAGACTCCAGTTGAAGATGTCTCATTTGACCAAAGATATCGAATCAGTTAGCAAACATTATTTCAAAGTGAATTTATTTAGAGTTCTTTTTATTCTAATGTTGACAAAATTGTCAAATGCAATGATTATCAAATATTTTGGATCTCAGCCAATAGCTGGGATTATACAATATTATTAATTAGATTTCAGCTAAAAGCACTTTTTTATTGTCAAATGGGAAATTCCAGTGAGAGAAATCAGAGTGGGTTTCAGTGACTGTCATAGAATCCAAACCAAAGTGCTTTCTCTGACCAATCACAGCTGGTGCAAACAATTCAGTGAACCTAGTGATTACATGTCGTAAGCACCAGACAAGGAGAGGTGATTAATACAAAGCACCAGATCATCTAGCCAATCACCAACTATTGTAGCATTGCAGAACCACTTCAAGATTACATGTACTTTTGACAGTAAATTAAAAGCTGCTCTGTTTTCCTTGAACACAATATAATTATTACTGAAAATTAAGGAATGTTTTTGGTGCCAGAAATTTTATTTAGAATCTCAAAAAATGCACCAATTTGCAAGCTTGTTTTAATGTTTGTAGGACACACAATGAACCTCTTGTAACGGATTTAAAACAGGCATGGTTTGTTTGAGTTTAGTTAACTTTGGAATATTAATTGATATTTTTAAATTGAACAGAATTCTCTTGGAGATACATTGTGAATGCAGACTTTCCATTCACAAATTATTTTTATTTTATTGATAAATATTTTCTCCAAGAATTTATTTTGCTGTTTTGCGACAAGTTTATGAATAACTCATGGTATGCTACATAGATTAAAATGATACATTTATTTATTGAAATAGTTATGAAATTTATAATATATTGTAATTAAATGAAATATATTTTTTGTTTACATTTTGCATTTGTCAGCTTTGTATTCTGCTGTTTTTTATTTCTTTTTGTCATCTTAATGACTAATCTTAATCATTCCAGCTGATTGCTAGAACATAGAATTACGTATTATTTTACAATTAAATGCTTCTGTTATAGTAATTGAATAGTAACAATAGTTTTTATTGCAAACAATAAGAATAAAAATTGAAGGAGCCAAAGACAGATCATTTTGCACTCTCTATATCTCAATAAACAGCATATTTAGGATAAAACAGCAAAAATGGATGATGAAGCCAGACAAGTGGGACTAAAAATCAACATGGAGAAGACAAAGGTGATGGGAATTAATGCAAAGAATCAAGAGATGATCAAGATAGATAGACAAGGAATAGAAGAATTGGACAAGTTTGCTTACCGTAGAACTACAGTTTGTAAGGAGGGATGTGGCATGAAAGACCTGAAAAACATACTTTTGAAAGCGAGGAGTGTATTTGTCAGATTAAAGAGGATCTGGTTCTCAAAAAACATTCTAAGAGGAACAAAACCAAAACTATATAAAACGCTGGTAGTGCCAGTTCTGCTGAATGGGTGTGAAACATGGAAAATGACCAAAGGAGATGATAGAGCAGCAGATGAGTTTCATAGCAAGTGTATACAAAGAATCTTACAGATTCATTGGCAGGACCATGTCAGTACTGAAGAATTGCTAGAAAGAGCAGACATGAAACCTATGAGTAAAGAGGTAAAGCAGCATAGATGGAAGATGATTGGGCACATACAAAGACAAAACCAAAAGAGGAACTGCAACATAACAATGACGTGGGCACTAGATGGAAAAAGAAGAAAACCAAAAACCACCTGGATTTGAACAGTTGAAAAGAAAAGGATAGAAGCAGGATGGCAATTGTGGGAGGAAGTGAAGACCCTTGCGGCTAACCGAGATAAATGGAAATACTGTGAAAGCCTTATGTGCTACAGAGGCACAAAGAGGATTGATGATGATATCTCAATAAGTGAGAAAGGAGAATTACTAAAATAACAATAAGGATAATAATTTTATCACTTACTGGTAATAATAATCACGATAAAACTAATTGTTAGAATTACCATAATAATAGTTGTTGTTATTGTAATAATTCTATTTTGACTGTATGATACACTTCCTGAGATATGTTTGAAAGATGGCAAGCTAAATAATTGAAGAAATGCTTGGAATAAGGCCCTTGATGCCTTTTGATATACAGTCAAACCTTGATTAGTTGGAATTTTTATTCTGGTCCATCTTCTTTTTATGAATAACAGGATGTGACATTGGAACACAGTCTGTTGTAAACAAAAATCACAACTTGGCGTACAAAACAAACGCGTTTTTTTTTTCTCTATTTATCATAGACAGTTTTTTCATGTTTAGAAAAAGGAACAAATTAACCACTTGGGTTTGGAATTTATGAACACTGACTTCATGTTCTGTACTCTGCTTTACAGTTATGTCTCATTACCGGTAATATTGATATGTATTTTGTTTTGCCAGCTTTTGCTTTTTTTTTGTGCATGATGGAAATGCAATCAGCCTTAAGTCACTAATCATTCTTTTCTTCTAACACAGAAATGAAAGTAACTCATGGAGTTCTTTGTTTTGTAGACTTAAGATAAATGGGCAAGATGCTTGAATTCAATTTTTACTTATTACCAGTAGAAACCAACTTGCATTCTACCATCATGTCTCATTGTAATAAATGTTCATAATAATTATTAGTTGAATAGCATTATACATCCTGGAAATAGTGCCTTAAAGAATTTATTGCAAGTTGAACACTTCACAGAGTAAAAGATGTAGCACACTGTTTTAAGATAATTGACAACCCAATAACCAAATCCCAAGTTACAACTTTTATTTGAATACTTTTGCAGAAAAAAAATCTATGTTTAGTCCTTCATAACCTAAATTTGGTAAGCACCCATGGATACTAGATTCTAATGCTGGCATAAAAATTGTATTGGAGCAGGAGAATCAATAAAAGGAACGTGACGCAGACAGTGAATCGTTTAAACATCTTCTGAACACATTAAATTTGTCTGCAGAAAACTATATTACACAGCAAAAGGTACAGCCTGTGTACTTTGTTCAGGGCTGTGAACTAATAAGTAATTATTCTTAACCCGCCCCGATAGTGTCTCTACAGATTTTACACTGGCTAACGCCAGAAGATTTTACTTGTCCCAGGGAGACCCCTCAGGGCTTAAAGGGTTAATGAGATTCTTACACTTTAACTCTACCATATAATGTCAACTAAACTGGTTAATCTTGTGCTTGGTAGTACAAGTTAACATTGTTTTACAGCTCTCATTGGGTGATTCCAAAAAATACCCAATACCCAGCTGTGTACTTCGTCCATATTTTAGCCCCCCACCCACCCTTCTATGCATTCCAAATTCCCACTGTAAGTACCCCCCCCCCCCCCCCCACTCCCAATGCCTCCAAAATTCCAGTTCTTGTCTTAGGATTTCCAAAAAGCTCTCTGTGGTATAGGCATGGACATTTACTGAAATCGTTCAATGAGCTGCCTGCTTGTTACTGTAACATGTTCTTAATAAGTTTACCTGAGAGTGTTTGATTTCATCTATAGCAAAAATTATTACTTCCTTTATATCTAACAGATTTGCGTCCTAGAGAAACTTGCCCTGCATAGTTTATAATTTACAAGAGCAGTCAATAATATGCTTTAAAATTCAATACAATGCAACACTGCCCAAATATGCTCACACTCCATCAAAAGCTGTCATCTGTATGTATGATAAACACAGGGTTGTCACAAAAAGATTAAATTTTTCCATAGCAGGAAGATTATTTTCATTGCTTTCTTCTTTTCTCGTTTTTTTTGGGAAGAAAACAGCAAACCTGATGAACTGCAGGTGGTGTTAACGTGAAAGTAGCCAGCAACATCAAAATATCAAAACGTTTACTGGCCCTTTTTGACAAATAAGCATGGTACAGTATATGTTAGGCCCAAGGAAGTTACCAGTATTTGTTCTGAGAGGAGACCAGTTTTCAAAGGGCAAGCTTAGTGAAAACTGGGAACACTCTGCTCATCTTTGGTGTAAAAACCTGTTACGTTCACGAGTGACGTAGAACAAAGAAAACAATAGAGACTAGGAAAATAATAGTGAAAAAAAAAAGAAAAAGTTCACAGGTTTTTACACCAAGGTAAACCCTAACATTTGGTGAGATTCTGTTTCAGAAATTATATTGTTCAGCAATTGTGCTGCTACATTTTGCATCATTTTAAAAATATGCTGAGCTATTTCACAGAGTTTTAATACAATGTTCATTATCTAGTACTCCTTTGTACTTAACAGTGAAAACATTCACCATCCTCATAATGCAAAATCAGCAAACACTAGGTTCCTTTGGCACAGACGGTGTCAACTTTGGAGGGTGGGCATGCAGCTTGGTCACTGAAAATGGAAAATACAAATAAGAATTAGAAAGCTTTGTATGAACAAGAAACTTGTGCTCTTGAGTATTATGAGGCATGCTTAGAACACTATCAAATCAAGCACTGCACTGTGTATCACATCTTACATGTATATCAAGTTCAACTTTGCAAAATACATGTAATATGTAAATGGATGTCTTCCAATCAACTTATTACAATTTTTGGGCACCTTAGACTTGATACTGCACATAACAGATATATACGATTTCATGATACACCACTTGCAAATCAATGACAAGGATCCCACCAGAGAGATATCACATTTGCAATATCATTTTTGCTGCCACTCAGTATAGGTAGAGTATGGTAAAGGTGCGCACCAGCCATGAGACCCACAAGGCCAAAGCGTATCCCAGTTTTAGTAGCATGAAGAACCTGGGAGTATTGCTTTTCCCCCCTAGATGAGATGCTAGATAATTGCAGGTTTTACCCCTCATTATATTGCCGGTACCCATTTATGCATGGAAAGAGACAATGTGGAGTTAAGTTTTCTGCCTAAGGAAACAACACGGTGCCATAACCAGGCCTCAAATTTTGGACTTTCTAATGGGAAGTTTGACACCATAACCACACCACTGCCACGTTTCCACACCACTTAGTTTACCACAAAATTTTATAAAATAAAATGAAATAACTTGTACTTACAGTAACCAAGGCCTTGTAGGAAAAGAATGAGTGAAGTCGCAACTTTGTAGGGCTGCTCCTCCAATGGCATCCCACCACTGTCTGACACTTTAAAGTAATTGGAATTAGTTGGGTCCAATTTGGCATTGGTGTCAACAACATCATTTTGGTGCGGCGAATTGCTGCCAGTGATCAGTAAGCTTGAGGCTGTTAATGACCGTCCCTTCTTTGAGCTGCTGTCTGGGCGCTGCATATTGATATCTGTGCGTCTCAAGTAAGAGTTAATGAAGAGGGCGAGATTGCGAGGTACCAGTGTTGAATGAATACTCTGCTTAAAGGCTTGCACAAGATCCAGATTTTCTTCTTTCGTCTTGGAACCAAAATGATGCCAAAGCAGGTAATCTTCTACAAAAGTTGTCAATCCTTTGCTTTGCAGTTGTTTAACACATACCTGTGACAGCAACAATAGAAAACATAAACACCAGCCCTAAAAAAAATTGCAACAAATTTATTTTAAATTTTCACAGTCAGTAGTTAATTATTAATATTCTGTCAAGTGCTAATGTAAAGCACTAATAAATGGAAACTAATTTGGTAAGATTTCCACACAGGTCCCTACTTCATTATGCATTCTGAAACTATACTATTTCGTTCTTCAAACACAAGAAATATTTGCACATGCATTACACCAGACAAGACAACTTCAGCATGCATAATGAAGTAGGGACGTGTGTGCAAATCATTTCATTAATTTTTCCCTCAAGGAAAAACACGTCAAGTATTTATTGCAAATATCCCTCTCTGTATAAATTGTTCAAATAGGGACAGGTGTACAGCATGCAGTTTTTCCCACATTCTGTATCTGTTTTCTTTCATTTCCCCATCTCACAGTGCCATAGCAAAGAAAACAGTCAACATTCTGTTTATCAATGATTAATAACATTGCAAAACTCATTTCAAAACTGTTTATACCAGGCAGTTCTGCAAAACATTTCTCTAAAGTGAGAGGTACTGTACTGCAATGAACTCTATTATAACAATTAAGTGCATTGTGGTTCAATTTTATCCAAGGTTCAATTTTTTATCCCCACTGTTATATACATTACGATAAACAATCATGCAAAAACAAAGGAAAATATACATTGAGCACAGAATGCAAAAATAATCACAACGCGATCCAATATATATTCTTTAAAATTATTTTACCGGGGTACAGTCAAGCTTAACTTCACCTTTTGGTAGCCCCAGTTTATCCACCCTCCACTAGAAGCCACTAGTTCAACCAGAACTAAGGCTTCCACTCGTGAGGGGCAGTTCAGCGCATATCGGCACAAAATATTCGCTCCAGCGCCAACACCGAAGCCTATGCACCGCTTGATATTAAAAAAATCGACTATCTGCCCGACCATGTCCGCTAGCTCGTCCAAAGTTGGATATAGGTATTCTTCGGGCAGCTCAGCGCTGTTTTCCTCCTGGCCCGGTGCATCGATGTGGTAGATGCAGAAGTGTTCAAGCAGTGGCCGTGTTTCGTGATAGTTAAAAAAACCAAGAAAGGCTGATGTGTGATTCTGTCCAATATCATGGAATGTCACTATGGCGGGCTTTCCCCACTTTCCCTGCAAAGACACGTGCAGTTTGCCTCGCGACGTTTCCACATCGTGTTCAGAGATGAGAGAAACAAACGCTTCGTGGTCCTCAAAGTTTTTTGGCTGTGATTCTTGTATGTCTATTGAGGTGAGACTGATTAACGGCTGTGCCTCCATGCTTGCCTCTGTTAACCAGGTTGGTTCACAAAATTACTTCACAAAGGATGACGGGATCTATATGAATATTCAATTTGATTATAAGTCAACTTTTCCTAGTTGCCTGGTGAAAATGCTACGATCTGTATGCAGAGGTATATTACAGTAAAAGTTTTCGTAAATATCCCAGAAAAAAACTTGGTTTCTTGAAGAACGATGAGTAGTTCTTCATCAGCGTTGCACGATGCGGAAAATAAGGAGAAGAAACTAGAAGAAAACACGGACGACAGGACTGAAGCGGAAGATCAAGAGAGTAGCAAAGAGCAAGGCAATTTACTTCCAGACGAACCTGTACCAGTTGAACCACTAACTGATCAAGAACGTCAATTACTGTTTGATAAAGGAATCAAGTAAGAAGCAGCCTGCTAGCTTTCGGCTACGTTGTTTTGCGTTACTTCAAGTACTGTGCTTACTTGTGTGTTAACTAGCTATAGTCCTTACAGGTAGATAGGGGAATCCTCTTTGACGATCAAATGTCAACTGAACACTCTACCATTTAGACTTTCCTGGAAAGCACATTGAGCTGTACTTTTTGTTACAGAAGACTTTATTTTTCGTGTAAGAAACTACGAAGTTGAAGGCTCTTTAATGAGTTGAAACTATTCTGGCGCGCGGGCACCGTGCATTGAAACTTGAGCAACGGTATTTGACGGACGGACTATGGACCTAAACTGTGTGAAACATTAAACTCCTGCCGGTCAAACTTGAGGTCTTGCATTGTAGAAAATCCAGTCTCATAAACCTAAATGAATTACTGAATTACTGTAAGTAATGTGAATAAATAAGCATATTTCAAATTGTATTAGTGGCATTAATGTTTTTGGAGTAATATGTCATTCATTTTGATTAGCTTGCGCCATTTGATCTCTATCATGATCTTTTTTTCCTTTTTGTTTTACAGGTTTAAGGTAAGAGGACATCTTTATCCTGTCCCTTTTCCAAGGAGGGTTTGTAGACGTGAGTTCTTCGAAAGCTGATTAGCACTTGCTACTCTTTCATCATAGCAAGACTGGTCGGTTTAAATCAGCATTCTGGTGAAACAACCCAGAGTTGAGATCCTAAAAAGCTCATTAGCACTAATCCAAATGTAGGCATTAAGCTTTAGTTATGACTTATATATAATCCTGGGTAATATGCTTAACTGACTTTCTAGGGACCAGGTCTGGGGATTTAAATGCATATAGCACATCTCAGTAACGAATATGACAAGGGTAAGTTTTATTTAAGTGGTCTAGCATCCCACCCCAGGGAGGGAGGGGGTCCATACTATGACTCTTAATTTGTGTTTTTTTTACTTGTGCAGGCATAGAAAGATAGAATTTTTAAGACTTCAGGAGTGGAGGTCATGCAGTCATTGGGAGAAGGGGGGTGCATGGGAGATGTTGATGGGGATGGGGGGTTGAGTTTCAATCCCCGGTCAAACACTTTTGTCACCCAATAAACAAGAAATTTTTCTTCATATTCTTCATTTTCACTGGAATATGAGGGTTAATTATGGAATTGCCTTAGTCACTATTATGTAATCCATAGTTAGGACATGGAGAAAGCAAAGGGAATATTTACTGAATTCCCTGTGCTTTTTGCAAATAGTGTATAAGTGTAGCTTTTGAGAAATATTTCTTAAATGTTTGAAATTGCAGCATTATTAACAAAAAAGCTGTTGATTATATGTCACTAGAAAAACGGCAACTTCCAACATGCCCTGCACTGTCTGTTGGCCTGTGTCCGAGGACTAAAAGATGGATCATCATTCCAGATGCTTCCAGAATGTCTCCATAATGTAAGTATTTAGATCTATAGATCATTTAACTTAACTTTAATTTATAATCTACTGTACACTTGCAGTAATGAATGTTAATATAGTGTACTTTTTACTCATAGATGTATAAGGATATGCATGTCAAAAGCTATTTAGCGCACTTTGCAATCAGGTGGATAATCAGACATGGTTGATGCTACATTGGTTTCAAGTTATGAATTCACCGATGTTTGGTGAATTGTGACTTTTTGAGTTACATTCATTCCTTCAAACTAGTGTAGTATCAGCTATGAAAAATGATAGGGTTGTAGGATGTGGCTTGATATGACAATGTCAAAATGTAATAAGGGTAAGTTGAAGCCACACATATGCGCACTGAGGCAACAGTGGTAGAAGGGATAAAACCCTGTTGCTGCCAGAAAAAAAAAAGATGAAAAAATTGAGCTCAAAATCCAGCAGCCATGGACAGGTGTTTTGGCCTTGTTAGGCCTCATCAGCATGGCACAGCTAGCAGATGAGCTCTGGGTTCCCACATTATGAATGTCAAGGTGATGAAAAATGGTAGGGTTGTGGGATGTGGCTTGATATGACAATGTCAAAATATAATAAGGGTAAGTTGAAGCCACACATATGTGCACTGAGGCAACAGTGGTAGAAGGGATAAAACCCTGTTGCTGCCAGAAAAAAAAAAGATGAAAAAATTGAGCTCAAAATCCAGCAGCCATGGACAGGTGTTTTGGCCTTGTTAGGCCTCATCAGCATGGCACAGCTAGCAGATGAGCTCTGGGTTCCCACATTATGAATGTCAAGGTGATGAAAAATGGTAGGGTTGTGGGATGTGGCTTGATATGACAATGTCAAAATGTAATAAGGGTAAGTTGAAGCCACACATATGTGCACTGAGGCAACAGTGGTAGAAGGGATAAAACCCTGTTGCTGCCAGAAAAAAAAAAGATGAAAAAATTGAGCTCAAAAGCCAGCAGCCATGGACAGCTGTTTCGGCCTTGTTAGGCCTCATCAGCATGGCACAGCTAGCAGATGAGCTCTGGGTTCCCTATGTCTAACCCTATCTGACTGATTTGTTTTACTCTGTCTCTTAATAGATAGCAGATATCTATAGTCAGTTAGACGATTGTATCCTTTTTAAATTGGGGGACAGGGATTACTTCGACTGTGTAAAAGTTAAAGAAAACAAAACAAGCCAATTAATTACGTAGGGATTGAGAAGGGGTGAAGCCAAGTCATATTCTTTCGCATTTTCTTACTCCAGAAGTACATGTAGTTTAACTTATGAGTAGGAACTCTCACTAACAAGTAATACACACTTATGTTTCTGTCATGTTAGATAACTTGGCTTTTGCTTGAGTGATTTAAAGGATGTTCTTGGCATGAAAATAATACTCATGAACCTTTTTGCTTTAATTTAATGTAATGGGCATGAGAATTTACTTAGTAATGACTTCTGGAAGTGAAAAGGATAATGATAATGATAATATTACTGTATTTCATATTATTATTTATTATATGGAGAAGAGTGTTCTACTGGGAACTAAACCACTCGTAGATTCCATACGCCACTTCATCCGGGACCCGAGTGGCATAATTTCTGTTTGTCACCTTTGTGAGTGTCGTATCGTTCAATGACGTCACAATTCCCGCCTTTTGCTTTAGTCTCCATATAATAAAAAGAACATTACATGTTGGCTCAAAGATATGAATTTTATGTTCTTGCCACTCGAACATAAAATTCATATCTTCTCGCCACCGTGTAATATCCTCTATATATACTATATTTTCATTGCCTTGATATTATGCTTTCAGTAGATGTTTCCTTGACTTCAAAAATAGATGAAAATGCAGTTTTGTTTGTCCAAGCAGAGAAGTTATACTACGAAACATTCCTTATCAATGTCAGTAATAAAGCTCAGAAAGAACATGCACCTGGTAAGTATATATCTAACTATAATATTATAACAGAGCCATCACTGTTATTCTTTATTCCTCTTACTCCTTTTCTTTTACACTGCATGGTCAGTGGTCTGGTGACATGACTTATAGTCTAATGACACATGGTCTAATGACATGACTCCTGGTCTAATGACATGAGTTCTTGTCTGGTGACATGAATTATGGTCTCGTGACATGACTTACTGTCTTGTAACATGACTTATGGTCTAGAGTGACATGGCTTACCGTCTAGTGACATGACTTATGATCTAGTGACGTGACTTACATGTATGGTTTAGTAACATAACTTATGGTTTGGTGCCATGAGTTATGCACTATTGACATGACTTATGGTTTAATGACATGACTTATGGTCTAGTCTCTTGACTTCTGGTCTCATAGTTGGACTGCAGGGATTGCCAGACTGGGAATAATATAACAGAGCCATCACTGTTATTCTTTATTCCTCTTACTCCTTTCCTTTTACACTGCATGGTCAGTGGTCTGGTGACATGACTTATAGTCTAATGACACATGGTCTAATGACATGACTTCTGGTCGAAAGACATGAGTTCTTGTCTGGTGACATGAATTATGGTCTCGTGACATGACTTACTGTCTTGTAACATGAATTATGGTCTAGTGACATGACTTATGATCTAGTGACATGACTTACATGTATGGTTTAGTAACATAACTTATGGTTTGGTGCCATGAGTTATGGACTATTGACATGACTTATGGTTTAATGACATGACTTATGGTCTAGTCTCTTGACTTCTGGTCACATAGTTGGACTGCAGGGATTGCCAGACTGGGAAGTAGCACCCTCCTCTGTCTTGCAGCCAGTTGGCCCTTGGTGGAAATCTTTTGACTGCTTGGGCACTCAACCTCAATATAGTAATCTACTCTGTTATAATTTATGACATCAATGCTAAGTCCTCCCTTATGCAATCTTTTTAATGGAAACTGTAGTCTCTCTTATGTTTTTTTCCATATCAAAGTTTTTGTCCTATTTGCCAGTTTTTCATTTTCTTTTTTTTGTATTTCTTCATATAGACAGTATAGGTAGTGTAGGTTGTACAGCTACCAGAGTTCCTGGTGGAAGTGCTGACTGGACACAAACAGTGGTAAGACTGATTATGGATATACTGGGGAGGGGGACAGTGCATGCAGTTTGACCAATCTCTGGAAAGTGACTAAACAGTGCTGTACTGTGGTACACTATACAGTGTGGTTCTAACGTTTTCACCTGTGGATCAAACCATACAGTGTGATCATTCTTAAGAAAGCTGCCAAACAGTACTGTACTGTGGCACTGTGGTACTGTACAATATGGCTCAAATGTTTTTATCTGTGGATCAAAACAATTGCAGTGTGACCAAATGTTTGGGAACCTCTACTGTACGGGACTGTTCTGTGGTACTGTACAGGGCTGTGTTATGATGCTTCTACTTGTTTTATGGAACAGTGTGGTTCTAGTCTTCTTGCACCAATGGGCTGAAAAGCACCCTTGCAGTGGCGCTGGAAGAATTATTATATCAGCCAAGGACTTTTCCATTCTTTTTTCCTTTTGACAGTCTGGTTCAGGAGTTAGTGACCCCCAAGGTACAACAACAGAAGCCTGTTCAGCAAATGAATATGAAAACCTGGCACACATGTTTTTGAAGAAGAAAGAGTAAGTTGCCCATAGCACTGAGCAAGTGGTATGAACTTTTGTGCGTTGTGAAAGTCAAATGGCCTTTATTGATAAACTTACCAATTCAGTTGTTGTAGTGAACACTGTTACCTATATGTTTTTTTTGTCTGTCATTCTATCTTAGCGCCCAATTAGCACTGGAGTATTGTGGTAAGGTAAGTGGGCACACATGAATATTGATAGTGAAATAATCCTACCATAAAACTTTTCCTTTGTATGAGATAATTGACAATCCAAGTCTTATAATGTGACTTTTAATTCTATGTGACATACTCTGCCGTTTATAGTGTGTAAATAAAATTTTGAACTCTTTTTCAAACTATTAATTTCAGCAGTAAATTTTGTTAACAAGTAATTTTTTCTCATGGGAACAAGTATCCTATGCAAACTCTCTTTACGTGTCGTCACACGTTCCTCCCTTTGATTCGTTTCCAGTCTTCTCTCAGGCTTCTAATATATTTGCGAGGGAGGGCGGCCTAAAAAAAAATAATAAGAGAGACTTGGGAAAAAGAATGGAGTCAGTGGGTAATATGGGTGTTTTCATGGGACTTCCGCTTATCCATTGCCTAGCAAAGAAGAAAATGCATCGTTAACACGCACTTTTGTGTATTCTACTGTTTTCGTTAAGATTCTTCACCCTTAGCCTGTACGGCAGTGTAGCTCTACTCACGGACTTAAGCCTGGCGACTAACAACATTGCTCGTGAAAATAGAGCCTTTTCACTCACGTGATCAGCGGCCATGTTTTTAACGAAAACAAAAGAAGATGTTTGCATAAGAGTAAAATTTAATTCCTGGAGGATCAGTTTGGGACACCAGCATGGCCGCCTTTTCTTTGTTTGGGGACACCAACATGACTGCCATGACGTCATGTGCATACGCTCTATGGGGCTAAATCCAAAGCACTCTATTAGCCACTTCCTTGGCTCTAATTGTTTTAACATCTGAAACTTAAACTGATTCTCAGGCAGTCAAACTTCGACAGTCCGTATATGGAGAGGACCATCCAATCACCAAAAGGACTCTGGATCTTTTCACCGTCATTTATGCCGAGATGGGAAAGGAACAATATTCAGGTACTTGATTTCAGTATACACCAACTCGTCAACCTCGGAGTTTTAACTTATCTAATTGGCTCACTGTGTCTCGGGATATTCAACATTTATTTTTTAGATACCAACTCAGCAACCTTGTCATTTAGAGTAATCAGATTGGCTCACCATCTCGGGATATTCTGGTTTACGACTCAATTTCAGCTTTCAGCATTCTTTGAAATAAATTTACCTGGTCATAGCAAATCAGCATATTGAAATCGTTCCGTGTATATTACGACTGAAATTATAACGCTGCAACTTTTTTCATGATGTTTTATTTTTGCGCCCATTGCAGCTGCCATGCAGAAATTCAATGAGTCCAAACAGTCTGGCCAAGCAGAGGAACAGAATGCATCAACTGACAGTGCTGAGTCAGCAAAGCAGCAGAATGACGTCAGTGACGGAGCTCTGCCAGACAAATCACCATCACAAACTTCACGGGGGTCCAGTGAGGAGGAAAATGCTCCTAACTCATCTGTGACACCTGATAATGATCGTACGTATTTGTAGAAATGAGTTCATTTGCGTAAACACTAACTTATAAAGTTATTTGCCAGAAAAACAGTATGGCGCTTTTTGAAGCAACGCATACCCTTCTTTAGAACTGATTGTCAATCTTGCCTGACCCGACATTAGACCATTCAACAGTTGTGCTTTAGTACCCTTGCGCTTGAATACAAGTGAGACTGGAAGTGACGTTGTTTTGTTACAAACCTTCCCAGGGGCGGATACAGGGGGGGTGGATAGGGTGGATATCCACCCCCCATTTTTCAGTAAAAAAAATAATTCGAAATGTCACTTTATTTGAAATAGAAAATAACTAAAGAAAGAAAAATTAGCTCTCGCTCATGTCTGGTTGTTGTTTATTGCGAAATTTGCAGGGAAACGTTCGTGCTTACCAACCCATGTGCTCAGTCGATGCTCAGGTTTGATGGCAACCTCGTTCCCAGGGTCTTGTGGGTAATTTCCAAGATGGCGGGTCGACCCGCCATCCATCCACCCCCCCTTTTGAAATCCTGGATCCGCCCCTGCTTCCTGTTCTTCACATGTAAATAATATGATGTGCACATGAAAGGCAGGGAGGTTTGTAACCAAGCAGTCACCTCCAGCCTCGTTTCTGTTCAATGGCCAGGTTCTTAAGGACAAAACTGTAAAATGGCCTATTAGTCTGGTTAGTATGCATTCTAAAATAAATTATTTGAAATTCTTCCTAAGTTAATACTAATTGACATCATAAATTTCTCCGGCAGACCAAACCGTCAGTGTAACTCCTGGTCAAGCGCTGCTTCTCTTCTTTGTACTCACGGCTGCCGTGGCAGTTGGCGTGACGCTGTTTTGTTGCCACATCACAGGCACCGATTACATTTCCACGTACCGTTACATCGTGACACGGTTCAAGTTTTATTATTACTATTATTTTAGGAAAGCGCCTGGGAGTGATAGGTTTTTCTGAAACAGTCGACAAGGTGTTCATTAGGCACTGGAGATCGGAGAATTCTCCGGCTACTACGAAGAATTCTCCGACCAAATTTAGATGGCCTGAACTAGTTTTAAATTTAGACGTGGAGCGCTTTCACAATGTTCTCCTGTTACTTTACACAGTTCTCCTGCTACTACAATTCTTATTGAAAACCCTGAGTCGAAGGTTGAAAGAAGTTCAACTACGTCCAGAGAATACTATCGATATTTGGTTCTCGAGCAATCCGGCCAGATTGAGGAGAATCGTAAGAGCCACGCTATAGTACTATTTATTAGTTTTCAACAATGGTCACCCTGTGGTCTTAAAACATTAACGGGACAATCTGTTAGAACCCCAGTGTATGGTAAAACAAATAGTACCACAGTTCAGTAGCTTTACAAAGAATGGTCACAATGCGTGGTTTGATCCACAGATGGAAAAGATAGAACCCCAGTGTATGGTAAAACAAACAGTACCACAGTACAGTACTGTACAGTAGCTTTACAAAGAATGATCACAATGCGTGGTTTGATCCACAGATGGAAAAGATAGAACCCCAGTGTATGGTAAAACAAATAGTACCACAGCACAGTACTGTTCAGTAGCTTTACAAAGAATGGTCACACTGCATGGTTTGGTCCACAGATAACGAATTTAGATCCACACTGTAAACTACTGTAAAACAAACAGTTCCACGGTATAGTACAGTTCAGTAGCTTACCAAAGAATGACCACACTGCATGTCTTAATCTGCGGCTAGAAAATGGTAGAACCAGACTATAGTAAACCAAACGGCTGTTTCCTGCAAATTGAGTTTAGATTTCGTGTCTCCAGCTGGTAGTTGTGGAGAAAACAGTATTGAACCTTAATATCATAATGGCAGGTCTGTAGATCTTCCTGGGCTTCGCAGTTCGAACTTTAACCCTCTTTTGGAAAAGAGGTCTTTAGACAGGTTACAGATGTGGACGATACTCCTGAACCTGAAGATCTTTTAACCTAATAGACATTCTCAAATGTGTTTGTTGTATTATACTTGCAGGGACGGCGGAGCGTATTTTGAAGTGGGGGGGCTGAAAACGAGGGCCGGAGGCGCGAGTTGGTAGGGGGGTCTGGGGGCATCCTCCCCCAGAAAATTTTGAAATCTAGAGTCTCGGAAATCGTATTTACAACATTTTCCGCTACATACTTCTTGAAATAATTAGCCTGGATAAAGCGTAAAATGAAAGGTACTTTTAATGCTTACAGCAATATTTTGGAGGTTATTTCTCAGCCTTCCGGTCTCCAACGCTAACCTGCGGTTTTTGGACACAAGCTTCCCGACTGTGGGAAGGAAGCACACGCTGAGAAAATGTTAAAAATACGTAAACGCGAAAAGTTTCCGACGAGGCTTGTATAAAGTTGTAGCTTAAACAAAATAAAATGTCATCCTTCTCAAAAGTGGGGGGGGCTAAAGCCCCCCCAGCCCCCCCGGCTCCGCCGTCCCTGACTTGTGCGAAGTCATTTTGTAGTTGTAATAAATGCCAAAGTTCTTTTCTAGCGATATCGCCTCACATCTTCTTTGTCTGCCGGTGATCATTGACTTGTTTTTGGTAAATTGGTTGTCTAACCTTGACGCATGTCACTTAAAAAGACCAAACTTACTTCTTGATAGACCCGCAATTCGTGTTTTATAATTATTATTGTTCTTCTTATTATTATTACTATTATTATTACTATTAATATTATTATCAATTTTTATCAATTTTGATACCACCTTTAAGCCATACTGGTTTTGAACTCTTTTATTGTACATGTGGTTTTTATGATGGAATAAAATATATGTAAAGTAAAGTAATATTATTATTGTTATTGTTTTTATTATATTTATCATTATTATTATTGTTATTATTATTGTTGTTGTTATTATTATTATTATTATTATTACTATTATTTTTGTTACTGCCAAATAATTTCTGGCTTTTCGTGTCTCCTTTTCCAGTTCTAATAGTCTTATCGTTTTTTTTGTGGTTAACACAACGGACATAAGTTACATATTTGCGCACCCACAGTCGACCGAATGAACAGATCTATTATTCTTTGTTTTTGGCTTATACTTTTCTGAACGTGCTTAGGAAATTAGTTCAGTGTAGTCAACGTTTTCAACGTGTTAAGATCAAGAGAAAGTCTCAACGTTAACGCCGTTCATATCCCTAACGAGGACACAGAATTTTCGAAACCGCTTTACTTAGGCAACGTTTTCATCGTTTATCGCTTCGCTACACGTCGTTTCACCTGTTACCGTCTCAACGCTTCGCTTGAATAAACTTCTTTAAACCCTTACTTTACGTGGTGAATCTCCTTGTGGCAAGCAGTCTAAGCGCGTTCCGAGTTCTGTTTACAACGTGGGATGAACGCAAAGTTTGTGCATGTCCTGTGAGCAACGCTCTGCGCTCACAATTTTATTTATCATTATTTTTTTGAGGGAATGCAGTCTCGGAATGAATATTACTCCTTCTTTATTTAGTTGGTATAAGTTTGAAACTTTCAGCGAGGTATTGAAAAACATTTGTGGAGGTGCAATTCGAATGAATACTCTCCGTGAATCGCCACCTGTAGTTTTATTGCTCAATTTCCTGTCGGTAGATTTTCGGCAGCCTGTCGATACGTTTGGCCAACATTCACCGGGCAATTTTTTCACAAGCTCTTCCTCACAATTATCCTGGTTTGCTCAATTGTCATGTAAAGAACAATGGGAGCACTGCACACAACAGGCACTGCCTTCATATCATTCAGAAGAGTTTTATATATCTTCTCAAGTGTAAAGGGAAAATTCGTCATGTTCTGAGATCAAAGGGCAGTTGGTCAGGACGAAAAGACTGCCAGAGGTTTTGGAGCTTTCGGTCGAGACATGGACTGCTTCTTTCAAGGTAGTAATTTTCCGGGAAAAGTTGTCTGCTCCAACCTAAATAGTCCAATCTTTCCTTTTTTTTTTACCAAAGGATGTTCCACTTTTTTAACAAAGCGGTTTACTGACGAATGAGTTGGCCGAACGTAAGTTGTCCCGCCGTAAGATAGAAGGGAAGCTGACAATTCAAGCGTTAGCTCTTTGATTCACTCTGACATAATCTGAAGCTGGTTCAACTTATATTATCAACTTGTTCAATAAACCAGTTTATGTGTATCAATTTCCCACAAACGCAGCCAGTTTTCTACAGTCAATCCCGGATGCGAATCCTCCCTCTAGCCCGCCAGAGAGCCTATCAGGCTTGGCGACCAATTGAAACAGGCCTGGCTACTTAGCTAGTACAGAAACCATGTCGAAGCACAAAAATGGCGGACGAGGAGGAGTGGTATCTGGAAGAAGAAGGGTGCCTTCAGTTTAGCGGCCGTCCAACCTCTGTCACGTTTTCCCCAACATCAAACTGTTTCATCTGTACGCTGGAAGATGGGGCAATTGAGGTGGTCGATGCTCGTTCTGGCCTCCGTTTGAAGCGTACAACTCCGGCAGGTTAGTAAAGCGTGTATGAGATTGATCGCGATAATATGATGTGAGAGGTTATGTAAGTCTGTGGGTGGAATAAATCGCTTTAAAGTAAGTTGAACTTGTAAAACCTTCTTGTATCTCACAAGAGGATACGGTTTCAAAGTTTCAGGTTTCTATGTAGTAACATTGATTCTACGTTTCCGAAATGGTGTGCTGTTACTGTACTATGGACTGTAGGGGAATGGTATGGTTTCCGCGTGTTGGGAGTTTCATAAACGATCTGATTTGCTCAAAAATACTCTCTGTAAGGGTTTGGAAATATTTTCAAAAATTACATTTGTTGTTTGATGAATCAAAGGCAAAAAGCAATTAATTTAGGCTTATTGACATTTAGAGTTTGTTGGGATGAAGTCACCATATTAAATTTTATTTTCCGGTGTCCCCAAGGGTGTTCAATGTAATTTTTCTTTACATAGCTACAGCTTGCCAGATTATCAATCATTAAGACATCATCAAGTTCTTGTGAATATATATGTGTTATTGATTGGGGGGGGGATTTATTGACAGAGATGAAGTTGAGGTCAATAAAAGTGGAAAAGAGAATGACGCCAATATCCAGCCATTTCAATCAAACAAGCTAGGTCCAAAAATATTTACTATATGGCCATTTTGTTTGTTTTGTTTTGTGAGACTAAGTGGAAAATCCCTAGCAGCCAAGATAAGCCATCTTGCCCAATTGGGTAGCCAATCAAATCTCAGGAATCACCTCATCTTGCCTGCTTGTGGAACCTGCCATATAATGCTAATGATAATGAACTTATATAGCACACTTTATTACATGAATGTGTTCAAAGGTGCTTTACACCTCCATGGGGTGAGATTGGACATCAGCTTGTAAAGGCGCCACTAGCTGCTGCTATGAGTCCATATATGATCTCACTCACCCACCCCACCCAACCCATGCATGAAGTGACTGATGAAATCAGAGTTGGAGATAGACCACCGCACCAGGAACTACGTCCCCTACTCTTTTCGAACAGTGTATGGGTTCTTTAACGTCCCACAGATTATTAGGAACAAGTGTTATGAGACGGGACCTACAGTTGAATGTCCTTATCCGAGAAGACTAGAAAGTCTAACCATTTGTGGATGTCATTACAAAGGCAGCAATTTCTCCTTGATTATTTTATGACCCTGAACATTGGTCCGGCTGGAGTTTGAACCTGCCACCTCCCGCACGGTAGTGTTGTGCTCTACCAACTGAGCTAACTGGTCAGCGTAGTAAATAAGTAGTGATAATAGGTAGATAGAGGGACTAACTGCATAACATTTATAATACAAGGGTTTACTGGTTTCATGCAGAGGCACAAGAGTTAATCTCCAAGTAGCTGACTATGCTCGCTTACTGGTATATCAGCAAGAATCCCATGGCCATGATAATATCCTAAATGGTTTAAACCCAGTAGTTTCAGTAGTTGCTCAAACTCAGAGGTTGTGCAGTGTTGAACAGAGATATAACTAACCTGAAAAACCAAGTTACCTGCGACAGGTCTGCAGAATGAAAGACACCTGGTTGCTGGCTTTGCAGTCATCCATCTAAAAATAGCAATGCTATGGGTATGGATGTACAGAACAGAGATATTTCTAGTAGATTGCTACTAGTGTAATGAAGATTCAATATTCCAGTAACAACAGTTATTGAGTATTTACAGCTCAGTTGTTTAGGACGGATGGATTTCCCTGATAACTTCCTTGATGAGCCATGTCACCCAGCAAAATAACTATTGACTTGAAGTGAAATGACTCTTATTTGTAGTGAACTGACTGAACATTGCTGGGCACAAAATTTGAAAGTTGCCTGCCCAAGCAACAAGCATAGGTTCAATTCTTTGGTGAGCCTTATGTCTTGTTTAAGCAAGGAGATTTAGGAGGCTTACTACTCATGAATGTGTTGTTATCTACAGGGAGCTCTGGACAACTGCAATGCAAATTCTGTCCTGAAGTAGAGAAGTTCTTCATAACCAATGGCAAGGCCTCAGGATTGAGGAAGGATCTAAATGGAGTGTTGTTACTAGAGAGCATTCTTCAGCCTCAAATATCCATCAGTGATCAGGCAGTGGTTGTACTGGAACTTTCTTTCCAAGATGTAAGAGAAAGTAAATTTATTGAGGGACAGTTGCTGAGCACATTGACTTTTTGTGAATTTTGTGGTACAATGTTATCCCTGGTTTAATTTTTATAATTATAATGAGTTTAAAACAAAGGAAAGACAGTAAAATTTAAACCAAGGATTAAATCAAACCACAACATGGACAAACATTTCGCTGGAAAATAATTATTTTAATAGTATATTGCGACTGATCAATAAATTATTTCTGGTTGAACATATATGTTGTGGTTCAATTTTGCCCTTGGTTTAAGTTTTATTTTCCTTTGTTTCAAACTCATTATCATACATTACCATACCAAAAAAAAAACAAACAAAGGAAAATAAAATTTAAACCAAGGGCAAAATTGAACCACAACATATGCAGCATCCTAATAACTATGATAATAATAATTATAATTGTTATTATTATTAGAAGTAGTAGTAGCAGGAGCAGGAGCAGTAGCAGTAGCAGTAGTATTAGTATCTTACTTGGTAAGTCCATTGTGTTTTATTACTGCTCTTTGACAAGTTTCTATATCAGTTTTTTTTCAAGTATTTCCAATTTGGCTGCTGTTTATTTGAAGTTTAGGTTTCTTCTTGCTGGTCTGAATGTGTAGCTTTATTAGTTAGATCATATTATTTTATTGTAAGTTTGTTGGAGCTCATTTCTGAAGTTCAATTCTCGTTTCAGGGTTATAAAAAATTCTCTACAAAGAATGCAATTTTCTAATGTTCACTGTACTGGTGCAGTAATTTCTGGTGTCTTTTAATTCTCAGGCCCTTCAGCTCTTGTCAGCATTGGACCTATGTATGCCACAAGAGGAGGTGGTTTTCAAACCAATGCAGGCTATTCACACTCAGCTGAAAGAGGAAGTGGAAAGGGCAAAATCTCTGGTCAACTCTAGTCATGACAAGTCAGCTAAAGCAAGTTTTTCAAAATTGTTTCATTTACAGTTTAGCTTAGATTTAAGGCTGTGACAACCTTCCTTACAAAAGATACCATATTTATTCAATTAAGTGTCCTGGCTGCAAAACAAATTTTTGGACATTGAGACTGGGTGCTTATTCTGAGTGGGTGCTTTTTATGGGCCTGGCGTGTATGGAATTTTTGTTATTTTTTTGCAGCTGAAGGAACCTTGTGTCTAAATGGACATTGCAGTTGAATCTTTGAGGAAAATTGCAACATTATCGTATCACATATACTTATAGATTTTACTCTGGCTAAGACCAGACGATTTTACTTGTCACAGGGAGACCCCTTAGGGCTTAAAGGTTAAGCAGTTGTGAAGATAAGTCTGAACTTTTCAGGCCTTATGTTTGCAGCTGTTTAAGTTACATGTAAGTTCTGTATAAGCCACCTGGATATCCACAAAAATAAGGGGATGTGCTTTGTCTTGTGCTGCTTTTTCAGAAGAGTGGAATGAAATTGTATTGATCAGCAATCATTATAGTCTTACTACATATAATTTATTCTATCATTGTATCAAATGATTTAGGTTTTGTTTCCTTACCTTTCATGTTGTTTTGTCTCCCTGACAGTGGTATACATGCCAAGTCAAACAAGTCAACACTACCTTAACAGTTGTATTCAACAGACTGGTTGGCAAACTGCAAAAGAATCCCAAGAATAGCACTGCTCTTCCTGTAGTTTCAGCTTTGCTAGCAAGAATGATGAATTTTCAAGGAAAAGCAAATGGCAAGAAACCCAAACCAGTGGAAAAGATTGACATGTTTGTTGAAGCCTTAAGGCAGAATACTTTCCTATCATGGCCTCACAAAGAATACAGGTACAGTATATATAGTGTGCTGTCTAGAGAGGTAATCATTTAGGCCACTTCTAAGCAGTCTTATAGCTAATATATGAAAAGCACAATCCATGTGCTTCAGTGCTCTACTAAGACTCAACTGTTTGTTTCTGCTTTGTTTTAGATGGGCATATCCTGAAGCAATGGCTAAAGCTGGATTTTACCATCAGGTAAAAAATGCACATAATCTTTGTCTGAAAAATATAATTATAATTAGTAACTTAAAATTATTTAAAAAGTCTTTTTAATCTGGAGTTATTACTCAATACTAACAAATGTCACTATTATAATGATCATTATTTATTGATATAGTAATTGCAATTGTTATTATGTAATTTAAGCTAGTTACATAGCCTCCTGGGGCTCCTTGCGACGATTTTTGTGAAAAATTATTATTATTATTATTACCATTATTAATACATGCTAATACTATCAGATAAATAGTGTTAAGTCTGGTTTTCATTGGCTCCAGGCAATAACCAGTGGCCTAGGTTAAACAAGAAGCATCCTTCATTTTTCTTTCTATTTCTGTCTACCTCTCCAGCACTTTTCTACTATCTAGCACTTTTCTAAGAATTATTATTATTATTATTATTATTATTATTATAAATACTAATTGCCATTGACTGTTTGCCTACTTATATTTAAGGTTATCTTCTAGTGTTAACTCTTTTAAAGCAGATTTAGACATTCTAAAAAAGTAAAATCCAGATTCTCCTCATGCTTTCTGCCATCTATCAAGAAATTTTTAATTGAATATCTGATAAACAAGATCATATACGATTTTTAAGATCTAATACTGAGGTTGCTATGCGTCAGCATATTTCTTAACATCTACATATATATATATATATATATATATATATATTTAGTATTCTTTTTTTAATTCGATTTTTCCTATTTAAATATGAAGTGACTGTTATGTAATATTGATATATATAGATATTTATTTTTTACTGTTAAGATGTATTTTTTGTAACTTGATTTGTTATTGGAGATGCCTGGGGTGGCATAATAAAGTTATCTTATCTTATCTTATCACCATGCATCACTCTTATAAGTTTACCTGACAAACAGACAATAGAATGTGTCAACAGACTTTGCCAAAGTCTCTTGTCTAGTTCCCGAGTTGGCTTACCAGTATTATTTTTCTGATGCTTAACCCTTACTCATATAACATTAATTTGAATCTCTATCTAAGTGTGAGTCTAGAATTTTGCTGCAGAAATTATAGGACATTAAGATACTTTTCCTTTACCACAGATTTGTTAACTGTTTTTTTTTTGTTTCATCTATTAACAGCCAAGCAGCAGTGGAGATGACAGAGCTCTGTGTTTCACATGTAATGTGTGTTTGGTTTGCTGGGAGCCAACTGATGAACCATGGTAGGAACAATCTTACTGTATCTCTGTTTCAAACAATAGTGTTTTTTCAAGTTGTAGGAAGAACCAAAATTAATGTACAAAGCATTAACAGGGGTCAAACCCTGATAATGATTGGTGACTTTACTATTCCCAAGGTCCTAAAAAAGGACAATTCTTTAAAACTTTTGCAAGTGTAGTTTACAATCTTTGGTATTGTCATTAAAACTCTAGGCCAATAGCTTCACTTGCATAAGTCTTATAGAATTAACCCCAGCTTTGAAATTCCTCAGCAAAGGTGACAGTAAAATCACTGACACCACAAACATGATCATTACTATTACTATTATTTTTACTATTACTTTTACCTTTACCATCAATATTAATTTTAAAATAATATTAATATTAATATACGTAATTCAATATTTCTTATAAGAGTGGTGGCAGCGTGGCTGAATGGGTGAGGAACTGGACTTGTAATCTGGTCACAGTCCCAGGTTCAATTCCCGTCCTGACCACTTCCTGGATATGTAATAGGGTAATCTCAAGTTTCTGAACCTTGACCACGCTTGCGAATAGCCAACTGGGCCACCTCCTGCCAGTTGGGATTCTTAGCAAAACAGTTGGTATGATCTGTTAAATATTTCACTGCAAAGTCCCTAAGGGATGTGAAAGAAGTGTGTGTGTGTGTGTGTGTGTGTGTGTGTGTGTGTGTAACACATTGTTGCCTGTTCTTATACTGTACTGTTGATTACCCATGTAGGTCAGAACACGAGCGCCATGCCCCTGATTGCCCATTTGTGAGAGGAGATCACACTGAAAATGTACCCATGGCAGGTAAATAGAGGCCTTACTTTGGCGTTTCTCTAGTTTAATGTATGCTTTGTTGGCTGAGGCCAAAGATGCTTATCATTGATTTTACATGATCCATTTGGGTGGAAATTTCATTTATAAACATGACCATGACTTGGGTTCACCCCTTTAATTCCCAGTATCCTATGTTAATGACAAACATTTTTTCATGTTATAGTTAGCTTGGCTACTGGACCTGCTCAAGGTCATGAAGCATTTCCTGCAAAGGTATAGTATGTTAGAGATAGCATAATGCTTGCTTTTGTTGATGATTAATTTTTGGACCTTATCATTTGGTTAGAGACCTTTCTCCACAAAGTTGACTGAAAGTCAAAACTACCAAACCCCTTTGCCCTCAATAATCAAGGTAGAAATTCTTCTTAGTAAAAGCCACATATAATACTTATTAAGTGAGAGTGAGGTCATTACATGGAAATCTTGGACCGAAACCTTGATGTGTTGACTGAGTAATAGCAAAGGTCAATAAGTCAAGGCTAAGGTCTGAGATTTCCTTGTAATGACTGAACAGATGAGTTTAATAAGTTATTTATTATAATTATGGCCTTTTTAATTGGAAAAAGAAAACGAAGGGTTTTTCAATATTTGCTTGCACGTGCAAAAAGGATTCATGGAACCGAAACACACCTGATCATGCGATCAAAATCAGAAGTGATAGAAGAAACAGTTTCTTTGAAAAGGAGACAACTTTTGTGTTAAAGGGAAAAAAATTTTTTTGAAAAATTTTCATAATGCCAGGTCATTACAAGAAAATCTTGCCCGCTCAGCAGCCAATCATAGCGTGCGTACTATTGTAGCCATATATTAATATTCTTATATGTTAGATTAAGATTAAAATTAAAGCAGTTGAATATCTTGAGTTAATATTTCTGTATTTTGTTGAGATTGGGAGGAGAAGTTAGATATTAAACAGTACCGGTAGTCAAAGGGCTCCATCACGCTATACTGTTTGTTTTGAAAGTAATCTTTTAGTTCATGAGAATTTCATATAGCTCCACCTGTGTTGTTTGAGAAAACAGGCACATGTGTAACATTATCAATATGGAAAAGGGGAGTTTGAGGAAGTTACTGAACAATAATATTGTACAGTGCCTTCCTTAAATGTATTTAAATGTACATTAATTTATTAAATTTTATGCCTTTGTCAGTGCCTGAATTTGGTGACTTTTCTGTCTTGTTTCAGCTGATCAGTGAAAGCGCATGTTCCCTTTACTTGGCCACATGCAGTGAGGATGGTCAGGTTATCATCTGGGATATTCAAGAACAACTCAAGGTTGTTATATGCAGTAAGACATATTGTAGGAAAGTCAACACAACATAGTCCCCTCTAGGTTCTCTAGGAAAAGAATTTGTTTACGAAACAAGTTGATAATGTAAGTTTGACCACCATTAGATTTAAGGGTTGCAGGATTGTAAAACTTATTTGTGACTCATTTGATCACCCCATTTTTAACTCGTGGATACGCGAAGCGTATTTGCGAGTTTTTGTGGGGACTCCGATATGCAAATTGTCACTCACTCACTCACTCACTTACTCACTCACTCACTCCAGTGTAGACATCTTCGTAATTAGTCGGATAGAACTCGGGGGCACCGATATGAAGGCGACAATTGTCGTGACCGAAGTCACGGAAGTCTGTTGATGAAAGTTCACGCTGAAAGTGTATCGTACCGTTGCCAGAGTTTGTAATGATTTTGTAGCTTGAGAGGACGATTAGCGAGGCCCTGTTAGGGGTAAATTTCGAAAAGCGACATGGCCTTGAAACGGCGACATAAAGGACCTGAAATGGCGACGAACGACGAGCCACTCACGGGAAATTACGACAGCGACCTTTGACCTTCCGAAATTGCGACGTGAAAAGGTTTGAAACTCAGACGCACGACATAAAGAACCTCACTAACAGGGCCTCATTAGCGGTCTTACTAAAATCAAAAGGAGTTTAAATGTTTCCAGTTAGGACAATAACCAACTTGGAGACTGAATTTCATGAGCCTTTTACTCGGCCAGGCGCTAAACGTGAACAGATAATAACTATTCGCTTTTCCGACATCGACTGCCATCGACCGCCCCCAAGATTACAAGCAGTAGATGAATTTCAGTTGGCTCGAAAGTGATCTGAAGATGAGAAAATCTCCTGCTAATGTAGTAAGCTTTGATGAGAACTCACAGAGCGAAATTAGCACTTGAATGAGAACTTATATGAGCGAAATGAGTACTCGTTATTGAACGAAACTACTACTGAAAACAGAATAAATTGACGAATCCATGATGTGAAACCGAAGAACTTCTGTGGCCAACCTGGATAAGAAACATTGCATGGAGGACGTTTCTACGGATTTAAGTGTTAGTACGAACAGGAATGGAGTTGGAGAAGTATTGGGACGGTCAAGAAGTATGTCAACGCTTACCATTTAATATGGAGGTGCATGCCATGGCGGAGAACCATGAAGATTACAATGTAAGAAAGTCATTAAAGGGTTCGAAAAGAGTAAGTCATGTAGAAAATGTATTAAGCGTTATATTATATACAATACACCACAAGCCGTTACAATGAAAAGTTTTCTGTCTATTGATTTCCGAATTTTCCTTGAAGTGAACTAGATTGTGTTGAAGTAGACATGTTGGAAAAATAGGCTTACCTGTTTTGCTTACTGTTGTGTGACTCATCATATTTACATTGTAAAAACAAGAAGTTATAAGGATAAAAACAAAGATGTATTGCTGTATTAATGATGGAAAGTGTGATTTTTTTTAAGTGCAACCCTGAATATATATACCACTGATAACCTAAAATGAGATGGTAATGTAAATAAACTAATTCATCTTGATAAAGGATTGAGAGTCTTAAGGATTTTAAGATCATCACTAACATACTTTGCAAAAATGCAAGAAAGACTTGTTTGGTATGATTCGTCAGCTGGGCTGTCCTACATGGTTTTGTTCATTATCAGCTGCAGAATCAAGGTGGATATTTCTGTTGAATACATTGAATAGACTTGTAGACAACAAAAACTATAATGATGATAAAATTGACAATGTCATGGCAACAAAATTCAGACCTTATTCAGAAGGACCCTGTTACATGTGTTAGAAACTTCGAACTCACAGACAGTGAGCAGCAGGATACCAGAACTACATTTGGTTTCGGTGCCATTTAATCCTGTACCCTTATGTTAAGTTATCAAATTTTTTAACAACTGTATGCTTGCCACCTGCCTTATAACTGATGCCTAGTGTAGTCAAATGATTGGCGTCATGTACTCACTGTATGTTTATTTCAAAAAGCTACTCAGCTCCCTGGTCACTTTTATGTTGTGATTATAGATTATTAAAATTATCTTCAAGTTCATTCAATCACAACTCTGAAAAAACACCTCGTTAATTTTTAAATTATTTCTTTTTTCTCTGTTTTGTAAACATATCCACGAGTTCACCAAAGTCCTACTTTGATTGTGGATGTCTCGGTTTCCTACTGATGCAGCACCAGTTTCTTTATGAACTAAATCCGTTATAGGATCTCTGGAGTCTGACATACTTGTGAACAGTTGATAACTCACAGTAATAGACTTGAGTCTAGAATGAAGCATGGGTTAATGTCCCCAAGGCAGGGGCGTTCCTGCCTTTAAGAAAATAAACACGGGCTTACAAGTGATTCGGACGGTATAATATAATTTTTTAAAAAAGTATTAAAAACGGAGAAAACAGAGCGACTCGCAAAACTCGCCCTGATCCATGCTTACAGAGACATTCCCATTCATGTAGAAGCCGTGATTCGCGAATTTTGCGCCAATAAGAACAGACGTCTAGCTTTCAAATTTCTTTGACTTCCACTAAGATTTCAGATAATGTTTGCAACTAATGTGTCGCTAGTCAGGTCATTTACATTGTTGTTGTTGTTGACCACATCCAACTGGCTGCATTTTGTTGAATATTCCATTATTTCTTGTTCAATATGGAACCCTGGCATTTACTAATTAATTTAAGCGCCCAGATTACATCTTCGACAGAGTACTTGAATTTTGGAGAATTTTCCGGCGGCCATGTCCCCGGACCGCCCCCCCCCCCTCCCCCAGCATTTTGCGCCTAGGGCTAACGCGCACATATTGTATCTCCCCTCAATATGCTCCATCAAGGCTTACAAACAAGAAATGCCTAAGAGCGCCCCTGCAAGGTTTATGTCAAACTATGTTTAAAACTCCATGGCATATTGAGGGGCTGTCCTCTGGAATGGATTGAGTCGTTCAAATGGTTCTATCCTAGATTGTACTGACATGAAACATTTTATAAAGAAAGTTGTTAAGTGTTGCACGTAAATGATTTTAATTTTAACACTTTGCCTTTATCCCACAAACAATAATAGATCTAACAAATTTGTATACTTATAAGTGTCTTCTTATAGTAACTATATGATTGGATGACCCCACAAGTTTGTAGCTTTGAATTGATGTCGTGTATTGATAAAGGTTGTATTATTATTGTATTATTATTACTGTATTATTGTGTTGAGTGTTTAACACAAAACGTTTTTTATTGTTAAAAATAAACCTGGCAGAAGTAATTTTGACTTGTTCAACAAGATCTTGACAATATGCTCTCAGTTGGTCTTTGAAGTACTTAAGAAAAAAACCCACTTTTTCACATGCCTAAGATTACAAAGTGCTTTAGCTTTTAAGTCCTGACTACATCGCAATCTGTTTGTGAAGGTGAATCTTGGGGCCCCACATGAACTTAGTAAGCTTACATGTATTTTAGTAATTAAGCACACTAGAAAACATGGCATTCTCCAAAAGGTGGTTGTCATAGTGTTTCTAGTGTTTTGGAACAACCTCCTTCGTGAATTCTTAAGTAAATTGAAAGTAATAGAGTCAGGAAAGAATTTTACATTTTTGATAAATCACAATTTAAGCCACAACCAATGTTTCTTTGTTATGTAACAGATTCATTCTCAGTTTCAAGTGGACCTTCCATCTGATATAAAGCTATCATCAGGATGCAATAAAGTCCCTTCTTCAGAACCCCCTACCAGCTTTGTAGCTTGGACAGGGCCCGAGGATGGTGATGGAACTGCAGGGGTAAGTGTTGAAGATGCTGCCATTCCATCAGCCAATACCACCAGTGGAATCAGCAGTGTAGAGAGTGCCACAGGGACAGCTGAACAGAAATCTCCAAATAATCAAGGTACTGTAAATGGTGGAAATACTCAGACAAGTGTAAGACTTTCTTTTGCTTTGAGTTTCACTATTCTTGTACAGTGAAACCTCTTTTAAGCAGACATCCTTGGGACCTCCCAAGTGTGTGCTTAAAAGGGACCATTCATTTTTTACGAGGGAGAGGGGGCTGGTGTGACTTGGGAAGAACCACTTGAAAAATTGCATGACCCCCCTCAGCTTGCCAATGTTTTTCACATGCCCCCCCCCCCCTCGAAGCAGCGATTTCATTGATGGGCTCCTGTTAAGACATGATGCCATTTCAAGGATTTCAGGTGATCCCCCCTTTTCCTAATTTTTTGGTTTGGTCCCCCCTCCAAAGCCATTTTTCGCATGCCCCCCCCCAAAAAAAAAAATCCCTAACCCCCTTCCTAAATCCGCGAATTTGGTTAGCTAATCACGCGCACGTGACCGGTCCTGCTTTTTTACGATACGGCCCACGGGCCGAATTTTTTCCCTGCTGTAGCAATTTCCTATCTCTGTTCTCACTTTAAAAAGGAGACATCCAACAAAAATAAATGATCAATGATCAATTAATGTTATTACAAAAATAAATAAGTTATTTACCGCGCAAGATCGGTCCGTATAGGGAAAAAACTGTGCCCTTGGTCTTAAGTACTCAAGACCTCGGGCACAGTTCTTTTTTCCATAGGGAACTTCCACCCGGTAAAATAACATATATTTATTCCCATGCCAGTCCATAAGATTAAGCAAGGGCTGCACTTTTCCAACTTTTGACCCAAATATAAAGGTGCTTTCATCTGTAATAATAGCTGGGAAAAGAGGAAAGAGCTTTTAGCATGGTATCTCCCCACACTGGAATGTGCGACCATTATTTTGATCTATAATTTGCAGGTAATGAGAATTATAGTGAAGTTAGTGGTCCTCATGGAACAAAAGAGCAAGCTGCAAAGGAAGGTGTTTGTAAGCTAGATGTGACTGCACTGACTATTGTTTGTTCGTGTGGAAAGGAGTTCAGTTACTCTACAGATCGGAAGTATCAAACTCGTGGCCACACAGCAACACTAGTGCTGGCAGTGTCTGTAACACAAGAAACTCGGGATGGTAACAGTTTTATAGCAAGTGATAAAGACAGACAAAGAAATTTTGGACCTTTCATTTTAGTGTACAGTATCTTACCTGAATTGCGCCACCTTACTGGTGCTATAAATGACCAAAATCTTGGCACAATGGATCTAGATAAAGATTTGTTGCTACAGGATCCGTTTTCTCCATCAGGAAGCGAAGATGATTGGTATCATGAACCCATGTTGCTCCCACCACCGCATTCTCTGCATTCCTCTGTGCTACAGAAGTTTGCAGAGGCCATTTCTGGCGACGAAAATGACACAGCAGACAAAACAGACAAATCTACAGAAGAAAGCATTGGTACAGGGAAAGTTGCTCAGTGCTTCGAAGTATCAAATGTTATCGATGCGCAGTGCTATAAGGTTACACAAATTGTGCCATTGGGAAACGGTGAACAGTTGTTAGTGTGCATTCATTTCTGTGAAACTTGTCATAACCAAAGCACATGCGAGATCCCTAAAGTGGAAGACATTGATGAGTTTGGCGATGCCAGCTCAGAGGCTCAGGAAAGTAGCGGTCCTGGTGAAGATGTTAATCCAAATTCTTCTTCACATGAACACCGTTTCAAAGAGTGCATTGTTGTTGTGTACGAAGTAATAACAAACAACGGAGAAAGAACTTTGTCTCCGCAGCCCACAAGATTCAAACAATATCTCACTTTGGAGGGTGTTTTAACCAGTGTAGCTGCCCTTCCAGTTGAGAGCTACGATTTCTACTCTGATGTTAATACTGCCTCTCTTCAAGAAGATGAAGATGAGGAACCTAATTCCAGTCAGTTCTTGGTGGCCGCAGTAAAGAATAACATAGTCATTATCGAAGCAAACTCTCTTAACGTTTTAGCCAAATTCTCAACTTCTAATGAAAACTCTAGTTGCACACCGTTTACACATGTCTTAAACTGCCCTGGGATGGACGTCTTGTGTGCTTGTACAGATGATGGAAACATGCGTTTTCTTGCATTGAGACACCAGCTGGCTGGTGGAGAGTACACAGATGGTGTTGGTGAGGATAAAACAGATGCTTCTGTAGAGAAATCCACTGCAGGTCCATTGGTGCTATCAGGTATATGCATAGCAACCCTTCCATTTCCTGAAGTGATCAATACACAGGTTCACCTTACCATTCCCATATATTGTCAAGCAAGTAGGTCATGAGAATTGAAAAAGTAACCAAGTCTATGACACTGTACCACTCTTTTACCAAATTCTTGAGCTAGCATAGAGGTAAGCACTTGAAACTCTTGTAGCAGAATTGCAGCAGTATGCGACAGATGTAACTGAGGTGGCTTCATTGGTATATACTAAAACAATTATTCACATCTATCTCGGTGAATAGTGGCTTTAGAAATATTTACGTATTTGCTTTGCTGCTCGGTAAGTATTCACCCCGTATTCACCTCACTTACAGAGAATAGTTAACTCGGCATCAACTTGTCAAAGCTGAGGTAGTTAGTGCAGTAAAACATACACTGTTGAAGAAAGGGCTCTGAACTTGACGTAGTAAACTGATGTTTTGTTGTGACCTTGCAACCTTCCCGTTTGGGTGATTTTCAGATAAACTGCTTGATCCTAATAATCCAGTGACGCTGGAGAGTCTGCATTCCCTTATCCGACTAACTGAGTATGCAACGTTAACACCATCATTTACTGCGTCAGTACCATCTTCGTGGATTGAAGTACATCAGGATCAGCAGCATTTACACCAGCGGAATCTGGGACATCCTGGTCTACTTAGCAGAACATGGAAACTGTATACAGAGGACATGAGGTTGGTGTTGTATACACATCCCCATCATTATTAGTTATGGTAATCATACGGTTTCGAGTTCAATTTGGAATTAATTTGCACGAGTGAGCTTTTTGAAAAACTCGCAAGTGCAAATTAATTCCAAATTGAACGAGAAAAACCGTATGATTACTTATTAATAATATAAACATGAAGAAATTCGCCTGGAAGAAGTGCCGGAAGATCTCACTACGGACAGGAAGTGAGCATTTGACGCGGGTTTGACACTTTATTTACTCATTGGCTGATGAAGATCAGCTGATAACGCTACAAACTCAAAGCGGTTCGTTTAAAAATAAAGAATATCATAATCAAGAATATCGATGTGTTATTTGCACTGGTGTTACACTTTTTGCACTGGTGTTACACTTTTTGCACTGGTATTACACTTGAACTGCACTGTTCTTAGCCAATCAGAATCGAGTAATTTTTTCATGTATATTATTATCTAAGAAATAGTGGATATTACGTGGCACGAAATTCTCCGAGTTTTGAAACATAATTTTACTTTGACATGTTATTTAACAGGATTGACAGGCGGGACGCGAGTGCTCTCACCACTGCACGAACCTTATTTCTCTGTTGTATTTATTTATACTGTCAGTTTAAGTTTAACTTTAACTTTATTAAACACTCTTGGTTTACATTTTCCATTAATCCTTGCCTGCAAAATAGTTTAGCTAATCGGGACGGGAAGGAAAAGTAAAATATTAAAAAAATAAAAAACAACAATAACAGGGTTGAAACATAACAGTAAGGAGAACTGATACACGAAGATCAACACATTGAATTTGAAAAACAGTGAGTATACATATTCCAAAGTAGGTAAAGAAAGCAAATTTATGTAAAAATGAAATTATTGACTGATTAAAAAGTAATATTTACCAAGTATTTCAACTAAAGTTTGCACGCCAACAAAAGTATCCTCCTGTATCAAAATATAAAAATATAATTGTCAGTGAAAATTTTGGGACGTACTAATTTGGCTTTGTGCTGTAAAATGCAGGAAACAAGCCAAAGAGCAAGTTGTAGAACTGTTGCTACCAAAGAACTGTCAACAAGGTCACGTGGATGTCAGATTCTCCCTGAGACCAAAGATCAGCAAGTCTCAGTCCTCTACGAATGTTTACCTCCTTAAATCACCCTGTCCCATGCCCCGCAAACCATGTCAAAGAAATACTCTACACAGACCTGCAAAGAATAAAATACTTGCTACTGCTCGTGAGCAGGGCAACATTCTTTGTGGTCCCGTCAGTCTGAAGTCCGGGCTTGACAGCAGTGGGCAGTTTGGTCGTATCATGTTAACGAGCCCAGAACTCATTAAGACCACCAGTAGGGTTTTGTCGATCGTATTTGAGAGCTCTGGAACCAATGATGATTTGGCGGAAGTTTCAGTGGCCGTGACAAGATTCAAAAATAATATTCCAACTGATTGGCGGTTTCCACGAAGTAGCTTGTTGGAAGACAGTAGTCTTAGGCGGAGACTTCTTCATATTTGTTGTGAATTTGAGTCAGTACAAGGCGTGACGAGACTCGATGAAGGGAAGATGCTTGCGTTGGAGCTACTCTGCTGGATTGGGGTAGCTTGCATGTACAGTGATACTGGGTAAGTCCGACACGCGAACCACTGCACCACCGTGTCTTCCTGCCTCAGTAACATTACAAAATCCTGTTTACGTTCGTGATTTCTGGGATGTTCATTTGTGAAGTAATTCTTAATAATAATAACAATAATCTTTATTTTTGTTCCTTATAGATTAAAAATACAACTTGTCTGGCCCGCAAGTAGGAAAGACTAATCTAGGCAGGCCAGTAAATATATAAGTAGTCTAAACTATATCATACATTAGTGAAAATAACAATAACAGAGTAATATAGGAAATGTTACTTTATAACTACTAGAATTAAGTGCGGAGGAGAGCGAAGAAGACAAGCTTTGATTTAAGTTATAACTACATATGAGATTTCAGTTTATGAATGATCTCGTGTATATCAGGAAAAGTATTTTCTTTGTTCAACATACTTAGCAATGAATTTTTTATTTTTGATTTAAAAGACCTTCGTGGTATCCTTTGTATTCTAGCGGTAGTGGATATAGAGGTGTTTCTATCCAATCTGTATTTGCACACTTCCAATTAAACTAGACAACATTCATCTGCTTCTGTTTGACTATTCATTTGCAGGGAGAAACCGTTTATTGACGAAGTAGAAGATTGTCTGCCAAGTTTAGTCCGTACATGTTTTCTCCAATGTGGACGGAGCATTGCTCACAGATGTGCAAGGCTGCTAATGATCTGTGGCAGGTAAGCCTTGCAGATTTCTAATTTTTATACTGATCATCATACAGTAGTTACTGATAAAAATAGTGCACATGTTCCACTGAATCGCTACGATTGTGGGCCATTACACGTATTTACACCTTGTAATTTAGCAAGGCCATTCAGTGCATGATGTAAAAGGAGCTCCACAGCCAAACCTAATCACTCCTGAAGAAGACACTGGACAGGAGCGTGGAAACATCGTGTCGGTAAAGAATATTTATTTTAAGTTGCACACTATTTTAAACGAGTGTAGCATCAAACCATTACCCCGTTCAC
>OX453284.1:3422500-3570000 GCA_949710005.1 Ricordea florida
ATGCATTTACAACAACGACCACCATGTTTTTAGCAGTGGTGAGTATTTCACGGCAAGTACGTCATCCCACTGTAGTCAATTTAATTGGTTCATTTGGTTGCTCTTGATTTTCCAAATATGGCACTTGGGAGATTCAATCCGTGAATGTGGACAAGACGTAGTTAAAGATATTCGTAGCCAATTACATGTTTCAAGTCTTATGGATTTCTGGTAGTACATATGATTTAGTGGTACTATAGTTTGGAATTCTCAAACCTCTTTAAGCAAAGTACAGTAACGGTTAGTCATTTGCAGTGGTATTGCTCTTAAATGACATTAGTGTAAATACTCAGGTGATTATACAAAATCGCGCGCTCTGATTGGTTCGCTATCTCGGATTATCAGCCGATAATCACCTCGACGAACAAAGTGGCTGCCAGTTGTACAATGGGTGTGTGTTTTCCTGTTGTACAATGCTTCTTTTTCTTTTTTTTGGTTTATTCGCCAAAGTGAGCGTTTATGAGTGGCTATTCCATCGCGTGACAACGTTGTCTGGACTCTTATCGACAATGGCAAATTAGCCAATCAGATTGCGAGATTAGTAGCGATTGTGGAAGAAAATACATCGAGTAACACCGAAGAAGCTGAATACCAGTTTTTGGGTGGAGATTGTCAACTCATAGCTACTAACAGAATTAACTTATTGAAACTGTGTGGCTGTCATTGAAGAGAATATTAACCAATCATAGCGCGCGCTTTCCCAAGGCTAGTGAAATGTTAATACGTGTTGTACTTTGGTATCACTTATGAGATGCAGCAGCATCAGCAACAACTAGTCAGCCTTCAACAGACAAAGCAGCAGCTGGAACAACACAAGAAGGATCTTGAGGATCTTTCCATGTGGCCCCTGTTTCCCAAACTTTGGTCGAAAGTGGAAGGCATGGGTAGTGGCGGTCCATGGCTTCCGCCTCCGCTGCCTCCGCAGGGGCCATTTTCAGGCCCAAGTCAAAATCTACTTGCTCATGGCTACAAAATGAAACCAAGCAAATGGAGTCAAGGGTCTGCTGGGTACACCACAATCAACCTGGCACAACAGAAGAAGCTAACTTCAGCTCCCAAAAAACAGGACAGGCCTGCTACCAATACGTATTTCACCCAGCCACTCCAGCAACATCTCATGCAGGTAAGAGCAATATACGCTGCAGTAGGATTCCATTGTCATTATCATTTTTGTCATTGCCATCATCATTATCGCCGTCATCATTATCACCATGGTCATCCTTTAATAACTGTATATTACTATCGTTACCAATATCACCATCGTTACCAATCTTACCATCGTTACCAATATCACCATCGTTATCATTATCACCATCGTTACCATTATCACCTTCGTTACCAATATCACCATCGTTTTCATTCTCATCATCGTTATCATTATCACCATCGTTACCAATATCACCATCGTTACCATTATCACCATCGTTGTAATTATTACCGTGGTTATCATTATTAACCAGCGTTATCATTAATTTATTGTACATAATAACGAGCGAAGCAATCTGGAGCATGTCATCAGTTATCAATGAAAGTACCTCATTAGAAAAAAAAATACGCTTGTTTGTTGAGCTGCACGGTTTGCTTTTTCAGCTTCCTCAGCCCCAAGTATTGGTGATCGATCGTTTGCATTCAGGAGCCCGGCATCATGTTCTACTGGACTTTGGCTGTGTAGTGCAATTGACCGACATTTTGATTCCTCAGTGTCCAGACATTAGTTTGCTGTCTATTGACATTTCAACCCACCTGGAGGATCAAGATGTTGGAAAAATTGCTGTGGTTTCTGATATCAACCGCTGTGCTTTTGTGCTGAAAGACCTTTTGCCCCCTCCTCTGTGTCGATATGTTAAGGTATGTACTCTTCAATAATTTGTGTTAGTAGAAATACTCAGGTGATTATACGAAATCTCGCGCTCTGATTGGCTCGCTATCTCGGATTATCAGCCGATAATCACCTCGACGAACAAAATGGCTGCCAGTCGTTCGCACGCTTTTGATGAAAGAAAATTGTTTGTGTTGTACAATGCTTTTCTTTTCTTTTTTTGAAATAATCACCTGTATATTTATACTAAAGCAATTATTCAGGGCTGTAAATAACAGTAGGTCATCGATCATTAGCCGACCAAAATAAGCTCACGTCCGACAAAATTCCAACAACAGGGCGTCCAAGCCAGTTGCGCATGACTTTGACGTGACTGGCCATTTCAGGCTCGTACGTCAGGGTCCCGTTTCTCAAAATTTTCGATAACTTGTCAGACCCGGGGCTCCGTTGTTAGGTCGGAGTCTACCGAATGTTCGTGTGTTCCTCAAGTACGAACCAGCTCAACATACAATTTGTGTTGGTAATCAAATGATTTTGAGTGCAATTTGGAATGAATAAGTAAATTTGTTAATAGCACGAGCCTTCATGATGAGCACAATTTGTGTCTTTGAAAAGTATTCGAGTGACTGTTTTGTACAAAATTGCATTCGAAATCACTTGATTACCGGCTTGTTAAAAACATACATCTTAAAATTTAATTTCAATTTTCTGCACCCAATTTTACAGTTTGGGATTAATTGGCTTGCTCTCTGTCAATCAGCACGTTGAAAGTTTTGCTTGTATGTTATTAGTATGTGTAATAATATACCTGCAAATATTTCAGCATGCTCATTGGCTGAGAGCACGTCAATTAATCCCAAACAGTGCAGAAAATTGAAATTAAGTGCAAAAAGTTGAAATTGAGTGCAGAAAGTTGAAATTAAATTTTTGCATGTATATTATTAACAAGTAATCACATGATTTGTGTCGTGCAATTTGGGATAAATCAGCACTCGTAAATTTTTCAAAGACTACAAGTTGCACTCGCCCCACGGGCTCGTGCAATTTGGTTAGCCTTTGAAAAATTTACTCGTGCTGATTTATCCCAAATTGCACTCGAAATCATGTGATTACCTATACAAATTACGTTCACAAGAAGCGATTTTGGCTGCGTCGGAATGGTTGCCATGGCAATTTTGTAATTTCACATGTGAAATTATAAATTAACGCTGAAATTTCGCGCCAAAATTAAGGAGTAATTTGTCACCCATGATATTAGTATAGGTAATAGCATGGTTTGCAGTGATATTTGGTATAAATACCACGAGGGATATTTCAAAATTGTTGTACGTAATTTCAAGAGCCGTTAGGCGAGTGAAATTTGAGACAATTTTGAAATATCTCGAGTGGTATTTATGCCAAATATCACTTACAAATCATGCTATTATTTGTTTATACTACTACTCGCAAAAGCTTTGTAATTTTCACATGTAGGTATGTCAAATTAAGCAGAAATACCACTGCTCTTAGCCAATCAAATTACAGAAATTTCTCATGTAGTAGTATAAATACTATAATTGTGTAGCTTAAGCTTGAAAACCAACAAATATTTTATTCCCGTTGTAACCATAACGATCATAAAATAGCTTACAGGGCCCGATAAATTAACGGGTCTTTCGAGAAACGGCCCACCCATCTTCCCTGTTATCGTAGGGTTTTTACAATCTACTTTGACTGTTCGATAAACCCATTTTGTACCGTAAATTCAGTTCTTCATTGTGAGAACATCATTTTTGTCTACCATAAATAGTTGACGGTTGTAGGACGACTGAAAAACAACTCCAAGGCTCGAGTCAAAATCGGCGAATTCTACGGTCACCCTCTTTGTAGTGAAACTATTGCCAAGGGACAACCGTCTCCAGCTATGATTGATGGCTGCTATGACCATCACTGCCTGCCAATACTACGCAACTTGTTGGAGGACATTCACTGCTGCTATAACTTATCCTGCACGCAGTTAAGGGCTTTGCTGCAATCGTGCGGTTCAAAAAATCCCAGAACAGAGTTCACTGTAAAAGGTGAAGTGCAATCAGAGGATGAAAGAAAGGTTCGTAAAGCATACAGTGAGTGTATGAACCTTCAACATCAGCTGAACCTCGTGGAACGTTCGATCAACCGATTGATACACAGCTCGACCGACCCCACCCCAATATCCTGTCTTGATCAGGCGAAACATGATCACGTTCGAGTCGTTTGTGATTTCTTAGTTAATACCATCGTCGCTTTGATGGCTCTTGGACCTCCTTCTAAGGGATTTTTCGCCAAACCCAAACCAACGCTTGAGTGGTATCCCTGGCTGAGTGAAGTCACTCCAGATTTGTGTGAAGCTTTGTTCAGAAATCTTTGCGTGCATGGTCCTCCTCAGTTACGTGAAAAGGTAGGAACCTTTTTGCTTAATTCCTGTGGCAGGAAGCCGTGGTGGGGAGAGTTCCTTGTGGGTGTCCTGAAGGAGTTCTTCTCGTGCACTCAAAGCTCGCTCTTTCCTCGTGAAAGGTATGTCCATTAGGTTAACTTGTTTAAGCTAAACGTGTTTGTTTCAAGTTGAGTGAACTTTGAAACATGTTTACTTTTTGGTTGTAAATGGGCCTCTAAATCGAGAGAACGTCAACTCCAAACTAATACAGTCGCTGCTCTCTTAAGCGCCCCAGTTTGCTGGTCGTAACTAGAGCTGGTCGCTTACGAGAGCGCGCTCGCCTATGCAACCACGGTCTGAAACAACAGGGATTGGTCCCTTGCGAAAACTTTAATCTAATTAGCATAAAGCTTTTGCAAGAAAGAAAACATGTAGTGATTAATAGACTAATAGCTGTAATATTCAAATATCACCATATTCTTGCCTGCCAAACAAGAACTTTGCAAATGCACTGCTACGTCATCGACAGTGATTAAAACCTTGTTGAAAGTGTTGAGTTATGCGAATTACACTCTTTGAATGATCGCTTACGAGAACATAAAGACAAAGGAAAAGACCAGTTGGTAATTCTCAAAAGTGATCGCGGTCGCTTGCGAGAGCTTTTCATTACAGAGTTTAAGTGACAAGTTTAAAAGGAATTTCACAAAGGTGGTCGTAACTAGAAGTGGTTGCTTGCGAGGGGGGGTCGGAAGGAAAGGAAATCGAAAGTAAACTGCGTATATGTGTTTTTGTTTTGTTGTTTTTGCCCAGGTTGTTTGTGGTTCTGGTGAGTTTGAGCCAGTGTTCTCCGTGCACTGAACTTGTTCTGACGAGTTTCCTGAGACTTCTGGATGATCAGCTCCCATTCAAGAATCTCACGGTAGATGTACCCTCAGTAGACTTGACGCTGATTGGCTGGCTTTTGCTGCTGATGGCTCATGTCCTGGACACCTGCATAGTTCAGAACAAACCCCTTCTCTCAAAAACAGGTTTGTAGAAATAAGAATACAGTACAACGGTAATTAGTTTAACCTTTTAAGCCCCAATATCAATATCCATTTTCTCCTAACTGTTCTCATATAGTTGTTATGGAACTAGTGAGCAGAATTTGTTTAAATATTGATACAACTCTTTTTTGGTGATCATTTTTGTTATTCTCATAACCTGAAGGTTGATGAACATTGAATTTTGTATTGAGAAATTGGATGCTGGTCACTACAGGGACTTAAAGGGTTAAAGCTTCTTTTCGGTTCGTTCCCGATCTATTCTATTTTTGTGGTGATACATTTCTTTACGATATACATTCAAAAATGTCAATGCGCGGATTGGCTGAGAGCGCGTTGATCAATCCCAAAAAGTGCAGAAAGTTGAAATTGAGTGCAAGAGAGTTCAATTGAGTGCAGAAATTTGAAATTAGATTCTCACTTGTTTATTATTAACTAATTAATTAGTAATGAAATGTTTTTGAGCACAAGTCTTGGAACGTTTAGTCCCGACTGGTATAATGCTAACTTTGATTGGCCGAGAAAGTGGCGCGAAAGTTTTAAACCAATCATCTCAAGGAGTACAAAACCAAAACAATCGTTAAATTACCTTCGACCTTGTGACCTGATTCTCAAGAATCATTTTTTTCAGGTGACACTGGTGACAATGCAGAAGCGTCACGCAACAGTAATGGGAAAGCAGCCAACCCCGGCAAGACCAAACCATCAAAACCCGTGACAACTGGAAAGACCCACAAACAGAACAGATGGAACTTTATGCTTCCCATGCCCGTGAGCCAAGCCGCTGGGTCAGCTAGTGACAGCGGTGGTTACCGACCGCTGTCACGACACAAGCTGTTACCTAAGAAAGCGACATCTGATTCCACGTCTCAGGGGATATTGAAGGGCTATGTCAAGCCGCAGTACTCATTCAAGGTAAAAGTTGAATTCAGGGTTTTAAAGTAAGTTCAACAAGAGTTCGGAGGCAGCGTGATCGGGTACTCCGGACGCTGCACTTGAAGTCTGAACCAAGAACGAACTCAGCTCCATGAGACAGACCACGCGATTCCGACCCTGGACACAAAGTTGGGGAGTGGGGTGGGGAATGTTCACACCACTGCATCAAGTTGAACCGAATCCTGCATTGCGATTGGCTACCCGAGCGCGCAAGATATTTACCCCCCCCCCCCCCTCCACCCCCCCCCCCGCTCGGACTTTTCGCCTTTTCCGGCAAGAAAAGCTTCTTTTTCGAGAGGCATGTAGTAACTCGTGTTTTTCGCTTAAGATGGCTAAATAGTTGCCCCGTTCTTATTGCGTTTTCTGGAATGAAACGCAGAAAGAACTCTGCCGACTCCATCCCTGAACAGCTGCAATTGGAAACCGCTCAATTAACGTTATTTTTTCTTGAAGCAACCCATTTTATAATGTTTCTTGTATATATTGCTTTGTTTCTTAGCACATGAAGGATCTTGTCAAACTGCGTCGTAAGCAGCAGGAAGATCTTAAGCCTGATACTCAGGAGGGAACATCTCAGTCAGTAAATGTTTCTTCAAGTATCCTTCTGCCAAGCAGCACTACTGTACCTGTTATACGCAAGATGATAAGCTTTATTCTCAACATGAATTCTGATTGCAACGTAGATCTGTTTTTGATCATTTGTAAGGTACGTTGTATAGCCAGCTCTCTAGTGTCGGCCCACGAATTTGGTGGTTAGCATAGCAGAGTTCGTATCACACTTATTTCTTTAAAGAATTGTCATGATTTATGAAAACAAATCACAGACGTTAAAATAACAATCTTAACAATTTTCAGCACATTGCGTTTCATAGCGAGGGAGATATTGGCAATCGAAAGTTGAACAATCCTTGGATGGCTAGAACGCCACTGAGTTCGTACATGCTTGCGGAATTTCGGAATTATTAAACCCGCTTCACACAGAACGTGTTTACGCTATGGGCGTTAAATTTCTGGGGATAGATCATTGGCTAATACACGTGAACCATTTGCCTATGGGTTGCATGCTGACGTCAGGTTGTTAACCAGTGTATATAGTTTACATCATAGAAAGTGCGACGGCGTCTCAGTTGGTTGAGCACTGGACTATCGTGCGGGAGGTCGTGGGTTCGAACCTCGGCCGGACCATCACTCAGGGTCTTTAAATTATTTGAGGAGAATGTGGTGCCTTTGTAATGACATCTGCCAATGGTTAGACTTTCTAGTCTTCTCGAATAAGGACGATAAACCGTAGGTCCCGTCTCACGACCCTTGGTTGTAATAACTTCGTGGGACGTTAAAGAACCCACACGCTGTTCGCAAAGAGTAGGGGACGTAGTTCCCGGTGTTGTGGTATGGCCTTTGTGAATGTAATTTCACACACGTACGTATTATGAACGAGCTTATATAGCTCCTAGGCGTTACGTGTATAAATAAAGTATTGATTGATTGAAGGGTCGAAGGTCGAGTTTCGAGGGTAATTAATAATGAACTAAATAATTATAAATAAAATAATTCTTTAAAAAAAATTAAAATGAAATATTTAAATAGAATATTAATAGAATTTAAAAAACGTGCGCTCCAGTATAGAGCGCTGTAGCGACAGGAGCGAATCACCCGGTTGCGATCAATGCGGCTGAAAAAGCGCTGACAGATCCATCCAACCTCGGTAGATATGTTCTAGCTAGCATATTCTGAGTATTTAATGCACTACTTGCGATCTATAAATTCAAATTTATTTTCAACTTAATAGTACCATTCGCTGTACCAGCTGAAGAAAATGCTTTTTTACTCTCAGTCGAAAATTCTTGCATGACCTCCAGACTCTTGTCGATTTCCTTCTTTTATGTTAGCACTTTCCAAATGTATTTTACAGAATTTAAAAATTCTGTAATCTCAGAGCACGAGAGACACACCTCAGAATGTATTGGATGCCTGATAACCTTCTTTTTTCACGACCCATTTGCCATTTGTGTTCCAGTTTGTCCGGAATACACCGAAAATATGCAAGAACAAGTACAACGAAGACGCGTGTTGATCGAACTTGAGAGATAGTATGTGTGTGAGTAACTGCAAACTTTTGAAGGGCTTTTTGTTTTATCTGAGACCACTTTCCATAGATTGTTGTCAAAATAATAGAACATCTTATCTTAGGTTTCATTGCGCAACAGACCGCACGCCGAGGTTGATTCCCCGCGTTATTTTCGCACAAACCATGGTCAAGTAACCTCGAGTTGAACACAGTCATTAAACTTATCAACGGTGGAAAGTTTGTCTTGTTTTTATCCATGAGAACTGATACAGTGGTAGTTGTTTGTTATGGATCTGTCAGCGCTTTTTCAGCCGCATTGATCGCAACCAGAGTGACTCGCTGCTCTCGCTACAGCTCTCTATCCTGGAGCGCACGTTCTTTAATTATTTATTTTTAATTCTTTATTATTTTTTTATTTATTATTATTTGATTCTTTTTTAATTTCCCTCGACCCTCGGAATGTGACCCTCGATTTACGGGATTGTATTCACGAGCTGTTTGTGTCAAAAACCCGAAATCTTATTACGTGTAATAAAAAAGTTGTGAAGTCTTGTGTTATAAAAGAAATGGTAAACACAGCAGCTGTGCAACCATCGAGCTATGGACGCACTTGGGAGGTTTGCTAAGTACTCATGAAGCTAGGGATGCTCTCGGCTGCGCCTCGACCATCTCTTACGCTTGTTTCGTTTACGCTGCACGTTTACCATTTCTTCATTACACTTTCAATAATGAGAGGTGCTATTTGTGTCAGTAGCTTTGCCAATGGCTGAAACACGTATGCTAATGAGGCCAGAACCGCTCATAAAGGATGCTGATTCAAATATAGTTTTTATTTTGTTGCAGGTAATTGCTCACTTGGCCTTCACAAGTGACCCACGCGTGTGTCTGTCCGATGTAGCAACGGATAAACAGGTGGAACGTTTGTTAAGGATGTGTGCAATGCCGACATATCCTGGGCACCCTCACTGGGGAGGCGTTTGGGCAGCTCATTCTCTTACTTCATTGATTCAGGATCTTCTACAAGGTTTGGCAAATGGAAGTCACTTTGTGAGATCAGTGATTACGCAATTTTACGCAGTTGTGATTGAACCTGAAGAAAAGACTCGGCTGGAGCGGGATTCGAACCTGTGATCTCGTGAATAGCGAAGCAGTCGAACGCGCAAGCTTTGACGTGTTCGAATCCCGTTGCAGCTTCGATGGCACATGCGCTTTTATGTGAAACGAGCCTCATGGAAAGAGTTTCATTTAATAACAAACCCTGCAAATCTATTTAAATGACCCATCTGGTAAGGAAGGATTTAAAAGTGTTGCTGTTGTCTGTATTTCGTTTTTCCCTTTTGCAGGGGAGAAAGGAGTTCCACAGTGTGATAACCAAAACAGTCCAGCTCAAGCCCATGAACCACAAAAAAATGAAACAGATATCCCTGTGGCTCCAGTCTCGGAGTCAAAAGACCTGCCCTCGGATACTGATAATGGTGATTCAATGGACGATCTCTATGAACTGGATGTAGATGAACCCCATGCACCAGCTTGGTTGACAGAGTTTGGAGACGCTAAGTTTGTGCCAGGCCCTACCGCAGAGAAACCGGGTGCATCAATAAGCTCTATACCAGACGTAAAACTAGCTATCGGTTCTCCATCTGTAAAAATGTCATCGGCAATTGACATTCGCCTGGAATTTGGCCTTGAAATGGAAGCAGAGCAAGATCTGAAAATGTTGGAACATCTGCAAGTTGATGCCATTACCAAGGCGTTGAACCTGACTCTGTCACCATCAAGCCGAAATACTGAGCCACCCAGGAGGCAATTACCAAGAAATGGGCAAAGTGCTCTTACCGAATCTACTCTGCAGTCTTCGTTTCGGAACATTTTCAGCGACTGTGGCAACCCAAATGTTGATGTTGCTTCCTTGTTGCACCTTTGGCTGTCAGTCCAACAGTGTGTTCCTGGTCTAAAGTTGAGCGTATCTTGTTTGTTTAAATTACTACTGCATCTGGATCGCCAACCGCAATTGTCAAATCGATCCCAGCAGTTATGTTACCAAGTTTTGTCCGCTATGTGCGAGGGACAAATGAAGACCGCATCCCGGTCCGAGCTGACAGAGTTCATCCAAAGCAAAGAGCTGCTATCTTTTGTGGTGAAGAGTTTGTTACAAACGTCCTCTTCTGGTTCACATTTCCATCCTCCCAGTTCCAAACTAGTTAAAACGTTCCTGTCCTCGTTGCAGTCTGCTATCAAGGGTAACAATAGCGCAGACGTATTCTCGCATTTCCAGAATATGTTGTTGCAGATACTTCTTGAGCTAAGCACCAGCAAGTACGTAGGAGGTTTTTCTGTAGCTATTACGCTAAGAGTAGTGCATTCAACAGAATGTGTTTACGATTAATATTTTGTATATGTTACACTAAATGTAAAGTTTAATGATTGTTAGTGTATTTTTCAATTACATTAAAAACTTACTAACACAATTTGGCGACATCAAAAACATAACAACAACAACAACTGGAAATACAGTCGATCCTCGCTATCTCGAACTTCCCTCTGCTTTGAACTCGAAGCCGTTTCCCCGAGGGAATTTTTTGGGTTCTCATGAGTGGCAGCCCTTGGATTTGTCCTTGTTTTTTCAATCATTTACGTTCGAAATTGGATATCTCGAACTGCCCGCTATCTCGAGCTACTTTTAGATTCCCTTGATCAAAATCAACCGCCGGTTATATCGAACTCTAATGACATAGTTGATAGACAACACAGAACACAGCTGGAAAGTGTTACTGAAACTACCCAACACCTTTATTACACTTAATTGTAGTAGCCTATTCACCGTAATTCTGTTCTGGTAAATAATGTTCTCTAGTTAAACGATAAAACCAACGGCTTTCTGAAAGAGACTCCTTTTGTGATAGACAGATCGACAGTGTACGTATGTGTATATGTATGCAGTTGTATATATAATACAAAATGTAAGACAATATGTCAGGTTAATGATTAATAGATTTTGTTATATTTAACCCTGAATCGCTTATCTCCAGCCCCCGCTTTCTCGAACTATTTTTCGTTTCCAGTGAGAGTTCGAGACAGCAGGGTTCACTGTATTGTATAAGGAATAGGACTATATATTTGTGCAAGGTAGGAAATGTGTCAGACACTGACGTCAAAAGCAATTTGTAGTTTGCAGGTGAACGTTTGGGGATACATAACGGTTTTGCATTAATTGCAGACTTTTAAACAGGGCAGTGTCTCCATTCATGGATCCAATCACAAGCATCATTCTGGAAAACCCAGAAACCCTGCAGTGTCAAGGAAACCAAGGTGTTGTCCTGAAGCTGGTGGGTGCTTCACTACAACTTGCGCTGGATCACCTTACATACAGGAGGAACATCAGTCTTGTTCCCTCTAGTCATCCTGATATCCACTCTGCCGCTGCATCTGATGCGATCATGGACAAGCTCGATGACAGTGACTGGCTGGTGCAGCTTTTGTTTGTGGTCATTCAAATCGTGCAGAGCTCTCCTAGGAAGAAATCCGTGAGTGAATCGAAACCACCGGACACGTGCAGTGCTTCTGAGACTGGCAATCAGCAGACGCAGGAACAAGTGGTCGGTGATCACACTCTGAGACAAGAGGAACTTGACCATGGGTTGGCTGAGTCACTAGTGCAAAGAGAGGAGCCCTTTCTGTGTATGCTTCAGTGTCTGGATATGTGTTCTGCCGATAGCGCCCGTATGTCGTTCAAAACAACTTTGCTGACCCAAGATGACAACACTGCTAATGAGGTGCTGGGGTCAGAGAAACCTGCGTCGGTCGAAGATGGGATATTGCAGCTTCTGTGTGCAATTCAAAACCAAGTTGCTGACCGTAGAATGCTAGTTGATGGGATTCTGTGGTATCTTCAAAGAACCTGTAAACATGAATCGGAATCACGTTCATTAGTGCCAAGACAGCTTTCTGAACCTCTTTTGTGGCTTATCATGAAATGTCTTGACTCAACCCAAGCTGTCGCCCTGTTTCATGAAAAAGGTGAGTTATGGAAGCCTCCTGTTTTGACTGTATGGAAACACAGTAGTGTAGTGGTTAGCGTGTCGGACTTCTGAGAAGAGTACAAGGTCCGGGATTCCACCCCTGTTGATGGCACTGTGTTGTTTCCTTAGACAAGAAACTTTACTCCACAGTCTCTCTCCACCCAGGTGTCAAATGGGCACCGGCGACATGATGGTGGGGGTGACCCTGCATTGAACTAGAATCCCATCCTGGGGGGAGCAGCAGTACTCCCAAGTGCTTCATGCAACTGAAACTGAGATAAACTGGGCCTCCTGTGACAATAGTGGGTGTCCTGTGGCACCTGCTATGTGGTGCATGGGTTACTCTGTGATTAACTAGCATCCTATCCAGGGGGGAGTAACAATACTCCCATGTGCTTCATGCTACTGAAACCCTGGATAAGCTCCGGCCGAGTGGGCTTTAAGGCTCGTGTGCGCCTTAACCTTGCCTTTTTCCTACCTATTGCACCATAAATAGACACAAATTCATGGAAGATGCGAGCATTCTTTCGTCACTGGTGGAAATTCATCGTTCGCTTCCGATTGAGCGAACGATACATTTACATCAGTGAACGTTTATTGCTCGCGTTCACGCGGAATTTCATAAGATATCTTAAATTCTAGAAACTGTTTGCAAAAATTTCCATTACCAAAAACATTCAGATAAGTCTTTATGGAAAAGGTGTGTGCGCGATTTTCATCCACTCGTTTGTAGATATAAAAAAAACTCACTCGTTCATCTGCTGATACCTACTCAACTCGTGAATAAAAATCCTTCGCACGCAATTTTCCATGTTACAGTATGTTGTCAAGTTTGATTTATTTTTTTTTATTATTATTATATGGCTGGTTCCTCGAGTGGGCAATATGGGGCTAATCCTTAGTTCTTATTGGCTATCCGGGCGGGCAATAAGGGCGTACCTTTCCCGCTGGGGATTTCTCGCTTTGTCCCGCGAAACAAAAATGGCCAGTTAATGAATCCCCTATTGACCAAGCTTGTTGGGTAAATATGGCTGGATATTGGTCTCGTTCGCGTTTTTTATTTTTTTCTGACGTTGCCTACGTCGCCAATATGCAGCCGTCTTGACCTGGCGCATTTTCCTGGGTGTCATTTGTTAGTCATGTTACATTGCGAAGCTAAGTAAATAATTACACTTTAGTATAAGTATTCAGGTGATAATACAAAATCGCGCGCTCTGATTGGTTCGCTATTGGTTCGCTCGGAGTATCAGCCGATAATCATCTGGACGAACAAAATGGCTGCCAGTCGTTCGCGCACTTTTGATGAAATAAACTTTTTTCGTGTTGTACAATGCATTTTCTTTTTCTTTTTTTTTTGAAATAATCACCTGTGTATTTATACTAAAACAATTGTTCGCCTTAGGCTCAATTAATGTCAATTGAATATTCATCGATAATCACTTCGCCTCCGGCGAATAATTGTTAAGTATAATAATAAATAAAGAAATGATAGATAAATAAAACAATTTCATTTTCAAGGCGGACTTGAGGTTGTGTGCCAGGCCATTGTTTCAGAACAGACGCCTTCACTGGATCTGACGCCTAGTGGCCTGCTGCCTGTTATGCAGGAACTTGCTGTGAGAACTCACACCAGAGGAGAAGGGAAAACAACGGCTGAGGCCGAGTGGACCAAACCGACTATCAACTTTGCTCCACATGGTTTGTGCTCTTGATTCTCTCTCCAATTTCGAGTCGATAAAATAAATGATCCAGGTGATCTGGTGACGTAGTGAAAAGGCTCGGGCCAAAAATTTTAATGTCGTATCCCACAACCGCGCGCGGCCTCAGGTGTTGTTTTCGAATTTAACATGGCGGTCCATGACGATAGAATTAGGTCATAATCTACGTTAAGATCTAGTCAGATTTGCCAAAACTGTGACACCCGCTTTTTCGTTCGACACATCAAACGTGGTTTATCTACGAGCAGTTAAAATAGCTTAACTAAAGGTAAAATCCACACATTGTGTAGTGCTTACAGTTCAACAACATGGCCGCCGCCTGCTGCTGTCAGATGAGATTTTCAACACCAACGACCCGACGAATCCCACTCTTTGATTCCAAATTTCCTGCAGTGTTTTCATTGCCAAAACGTGACAGATCATTCCCCGTGTCTCCCATATTTCCTAAATGCAGAGAGTAAAAGTTCAAGTAGAACTACGACTGTCATCGACTGCCATGTTAAATTTTGAAAACAACACCTCAGGCCGCGCGCGGTTGTGGGATACAGTATTCAAATGTTTGTGCCCAGGCCTCTTCATTATGTCACTAGATCACCCTTGAAGTATAAACGCAATTTTTTATGTTTTCTTTTATCTGTTTTTAATTATTGTCCTATTTTGACACAGGAACCATTAGCTGCTCGTCATTAGCCAGCAATCGTCCAGATGCGTTGTTGAAAGCTACGGCTCCCCATCGACGCGCTCGCACGGCTGCGTGGTCATATGGCTTCACGCAAGACGAGGAGTGGTGTGAATTGGTTGTCAGTCTTCCTACTGCTATTCTATTGTCTGATGTACATATTCAGCCGCACTCCACTGGTCTTGCAAGTATGTCTAGCAAGAACGCGCTTTCCATTTGACCAATATTTCCCAAACTTCTACCACAGAATCAAATGAGACAGGAAATTTTCGGATTTCTCTCCTTTATTGGGACAGAGAACCAACCCAATTCTATGCCCTCACAGTATAAACATTATTTTTAGCAATCACCAGGGTTCTCAATAGAAGGCGGCACCCGGCGATTGATCGCCGCTTACTTTGTGCTTAAGTCGCTTTTCTTTGCTTGGTTTTGTTTCTTCTGCAAGTTTGCTTGAGGTGTTTCCGAATCGCTCTTTCGTTTCTTGCACGACTCTGATCCAAACAAAACCGGATCGATGAGAGCCATTTTACTAGAGTCCAGGCCTTCACGGTGGAACATTGTAACGAGTCCGTATGTTCCAAAATGGCGGCCAAGCGTCGCCACGCGGTGCTGAAGAGCCTCCTACTTTATCAGTGATCACCTCCTACTTAAAAATCTATTGAGAACCCTGAATCACGATCCAACATAAACAAAAGAAGGGCTGGAACCGGAATCCGTGAACGCTGGAAGTAGGACAGCAGTGGTTTTACGTATCCTCGTGTTACATTACTTCATTTAAGAAACAATTAAAGACCCATCTTTTAGGAAAGCATATTTTTAGATATTATAGATTTAGCTTTTTTACCTACTGTTCCTTATTTATTCGCCTATTACTACTACATAATATATATAATCAATTTTTGTTCATTTTCTATTAATGACACTATTAGCTTATTTATCATTTATAAAAGTTTTATATCAATTGTAAATAACAGTATCATTAGTTAGCCCTCATTTTAAAATTTGTAAAGCGCGTTAGATCATATATCAATGAATTTTGCGCTATAAAAATAATAAATTGTTATTATTATATTATTATTAATTATTATTAGTCCAAATCATTTATGAACCAGTTTGTGACTAGTTTTAATTCCAGCATTGGACGCCACTATAATCTGGTCAGCGGTGACTAGCTAAAGAAATGTCTTTCTTCGAAGTTCTTTGCAGTGGTTTATTGTTTCTGTTTCTTGCGGTGCTTTCCTGTGGTATAATCCCGATCTGGATTTGTTTTCCGAGATCACTCAGGTCATGACGCATCAAAGAACGTATGAATCTTTGTCCAGTGTGAATTCATCGATTCTTTTGATGCTTCATGATCCCTGTGATCTCGAATCACAATTCCAGATCCGAGTCACACCAAAGGAACGCTCCCTGACTTCATCACTTGAGTAATATTCTAATCCATTGGTTTTCATTCAGCTTGTCCATCGCATGTTGCGCTTGACATCAGTATCGACAGAAAAGTGCTTGTTCCTGTGTGTGGACCCGTTCTGACAACTGGAATATCAGTCATTAAACTTAGACTGCAGCAACCTCAGATTGCACAGGTGAGATAAAGCAGGGCGTGTAAGTGTGGTTTAATGAACTCGCATTCCGTGCTTTATCATGGCTACGGCGCGTGTTTTGTACGTGATAAAGCTCGAAATGCGAGTTTATTGAACGGCTTCAAAAACGTTTTATGTAGACCTATTCATTATTGCACTTAACTTTGGATTTTGATGTATTTTGACCAAGAAAAGTGAACGCAAACGTTAGCCGTGTCTATATCAGATATAAAGACACTCATTTAACATTAATTCCCTTTGTATGTTTCTTATGATTTATTAATGATTTTTGAACTTTAATGTACAAACACCAGTTAAATACCATGTGAGCTTTAACACTAAAACATGATATCTTCCTACTCGAAAGATCACCGTTGCCTTGTTAAAAGACCAAATTACGCCCTTGGACTACTCAAATATTCAATTGAAATGGTTTGGTATTTCAGTGGTGGTAATATAATAAACAGAACATTACTTGGCGGCTGGGAGATACGGACGTTCTCCCGTCGTCTTCTAGCAACACGTCACTCGTTTGCTGCGCTCACTTGTGGAGCAACACTCGTGAAAGAGAAACTTTGTACCTTCAAATAGCTGTGTAATACTCTCCATATCTTAAGTACTTTCTCTGAGATAAGTCCATGAGGAATTTTGTGACATTTTGTGTTGTAAAGTTATGAAAACAGTTAAATATGCTATTGTTAAAAATTAATCAATTTCTGAGGGAGGCTTGAGTACCACAATATCGGTAGTACATTCATGTCCTTTTTACTCCAAACATTCAAAGCATTGTAACTCTTCTGCTTTTCAAGATATCGTGCTGAAAAAATTCATGTAAACAAGTAACGTTTTCGTGTAATTATCGATTGAAAACTCAAACAGGTCTGGAGAAACATTACCAAAATACGTGAATGTATTACCACAAAAAATATCCTTCTAATAAAAGCGGCATAGGGACCCCCTGTTTTACTGATTTCATTTTTGTTTTTTTGTTTTGTTTTTTTAAATCTCAGTCAGGTTCTATTTCAGTGGAATGACCTTAAACACACCGATTTCTCACCAACATAGAACGAGACGCATAACTCGGCCGCTCTTTGTAGTTTAGCTCGGTCATTCCCAACAGTGACCATTAAGTAACTTCTCCTGACAATTTCAATACATTATTAAGCAAACAGATTATGAGAAGTAAGAAAATAATCAACTCATGGATACTGAATTGATCGAACATTTAATTTTCCAAACTAGCATAAAATAGGAAGTATGGTACTCAGTAAGGAGAATCGATTTTCAGATCTTAGGAGTGAAAGGATTAAGTAGATGCATGATGTTGTGCATGTGTGTGGTGTATCCTTTATTTATTTATTTATTTTATTTTTACAAGAAAAGCATTTTTCATTGCAACAATATCAAACTTACATAGTTACATGGATTACAAAATTACCCCCTCCCCTCCCCTCCCACATACAATTCGCTCACGTTACGCACGCAAGTAGTTGCAAAAGGCGGATTCTGGGACAATTTCATTTTGATCGATTTTTTTGCGAAATCGTGGTTTTGGGTGTGGTCGATTTTTGGTCTTACGATTTTTTTGCGAAATCGATGTTTTGGGTGTGGTCAATTTTGTCGGGGGACTGGTTCGGCTCGGCCAGAATTTTTTGGGTGTGGTCCAAAATTTTTGTGCATATTTAATTAGTTGGGTCTCAACTTGTTCGATTTTGTGTCGATGATTTTTTCGTGTCGAGTGATTTTTCTAGGCCAATCGATTTTTTCAGGTCGAGTGATTTTTGGGTCGATGGGTTTTTTCGGGTCGAGTGATTTTTCATTTGGGCGTGGTCATGAATAATTAATTAGGAGTGGGTCAAAATGTATCTTTGTGGGGGTGGGGTCGGGGAGTGGTGGAGAGGGGAGGGGAGGGGAGGGGTGGGGTGGGGTCGGTCTAGATTAGATCATATTTGTTACTTGAACCGAGTAACAAATACCCAAGACTTAGTATTAATTAAGAGGGATTTAGATGAAACTCTATAGATAATATTCTTAGATTCTACAAGTATTCATATAGACTGTATACTAGAAAGTCTCGATTTTTGTTGATATATCAGTGGACTATTCTAATTTTTTGCTGAGCATTCTAATAGATGATTTCCTAAGAACATCTAAGTCCAATAAGAGTGGCAGAATAAGTAATGTTTCTAAACGTTTTAGAGATTATTATGATTATATGTATACAATGACTACTATATCAGAAATTCTTGAACCAAATCGTTTTCCTAGAGAATTACATGGTTTGAGAGCGCAAACATCATTGAATCGAATCACATTCAATCCTTCAACTGCTAATCCTGGTGAAACACTATACATTGAAATTCCGAAATTAACAGAGAATCTTGTGTTCGTTCCAGGTAGTGTATATCTCACCTTCAATCTGAATGTCTCAGGACATAAAAACAATACTCTAGTCAATAATGTGGGGAGAAATCTCATCTCCGAACTTATAGTTAAATTCGGTGGAGAAATTATACAAGATACTGAGAGATTCAATGTATTCCAGACGTATCATGATTTGCATTTACCAAAGAAGGAGCGTAGAGATAGGTTGAGGCAAGGCATCTCTTCTGAAAATATGCGTAAACTTAGAACAAATGCGGGTGATAAAGACACTTCAAATGCAAAGGAGGTTAATCTTGCTGCGATTCATAACACTAAGTATGCAATACCTCTAGATCATCCCATTCTCAAGGATCATGGTGTGTTTTGTAATAGAGCGTTTACTAATGACTCATTAGAATTTGAAATTAAACTAGCCTCAGTTGATGATATTGTCGTTTACTCAAAGGCTGAAGAACCTCCAAATTATAGAATGACTAACATTGAGTTGGAGTATTCATACATCTCAAGTGATTATTTGACGACTCAGGCACTAGCTTCCTACAGAGTGGGGAAAGGATTCACTGACGAAGACACAAAACGTTTAAAATTTCAAGACCTAATGATGATAAAATTTTTAAACATGTGAATGTTCCCAGAAGATCCATGACGGGTATCCTTTGCCTATTCACAAATAGCTATACACCAGGAAATAGAGATTCTGAGACTTTTGTGAATCCAGAAATCACATCCATCAAAATTAACTTGGATGGGATACCAAACCAACTCTATTCCAAGGGGATGAATCCAACCGATTTATGGAGATCGGCTATTAAACGCTTTGGATTGAATGATTCTATCAAAGAGGAAGATTTCTACATGGACAAATTCGCTTTGTGGATCGATTTGAGGTCCTATCCCGATAATAAAATTCATGGGAATGGTTATTCTATAAATGATAGTTATAATGGTGTGACACTTGAAATAGATCGTGAAAAAGGAGGAACTGGAATTATTACATGTTATATGTTTTTGGTTTCTGATGCGGTTATGAGTATTCAGAATTTAAATTTGAAGCAAATCATCTATTAAGAATCTAAATAGATGTTCTTAGGAAATCATCTATTAGAATGCTCAGCAAAAAATTAGAATAGTCCACTGATATATCAACAAAAATCGAGACTTTCTAGTATACAGTCTATATGAATACTTGTAGAATCTAAGAATATTATCTATAGAGTTTCATCTAAATCCCTCTTAATTAATACTAAGTCTTGGGTATTTGTTACTCGGTTCAAGTAACAAATATGATCTAATCTAGACCGACCCCACCCCACCCCTCCCCTCCCCTCCCCTCTCCACCACTCCCCGACCCCACCCCCCACAAAGATACATTTTTGACCCACTCCTAATTAATTATTCATGACCACGCCCAAATGAAAAATCACTCGACCCGAAAAAACCCATCGACCCAAAAATCACTCGACCTGAAAAAATCGATTGGCCTAGAAAAATCACTCGACACGAAAAAATCATCGACACAAAATCGAACAAGTTGAGACCCAACTAATTAAATATGCACAAAAATTTTGGACCACACCCAAAAAATTCTGGCCGAGCTGAACCAGTCCCCCGACAAAATTGACCACACCCAAAACATCGATTTCGCAAAAAAATCGTAAGACCAAAAATCGACCACACCCAAAACCACGATTTCGCAAAAAAATCGATCAAAATGAAATTGTCCCAGAATCCGCCTTTTGCAACTACTACGCACAAACACACTTACATTGTATCAGTATTTATGTATGTATATAATATGTGTATTTGTATATATGTGGTTTATCCGTTATGTTGGAGACTAAGAAGGCAACAGCTCATTTACACAGGATGCGTATTGTTGTGAGTTGTTGTCTTAGGAACGGACCATTAGAAAAGTGATGGGGGGGGGTGGGGAATTTTCAGCTTGCACGGATTTTTTTTCGCTCACTGCTTGTGCAGGGATTTTTTTTTACTACGTGTGAAAAATTCACAATTGGACCTTCCTTCTGCATGAATTTTTTTTTTTTACCTTCTTCTTTGCATGAATTTTTTTTCTTGGCATTTTCCCTTGCATGGTTTTTTTTTTTTGGTTTCTTCCCCACCCCCCCACCCCCATCACTTTTCTAATTGTTTGTCCCTTACCAGAATGTGAATGGTACTAGATTATTACCACTCTTGTGATTAAAATGTTTCTTCGACAGCATATTCACATTCATTGTCACCGTCCGCGGGATTCGCATGTCCTGGGTCTAGCACAGATCAGAGTGTATGGAACATCTCTGTTTGGCTCGCAGAATACGGTGAATCAGCTGTTATATAAAGCCAAACCTCAAGGAGCGAGGTAGAAGTCCATGGTTATTGTTTAGTCAGTAGTCTTATGAGATGATAGGAACGTTTATGTAATAACAGTAATAATAATAATAATAATATTAATAATAATATTAATATTATTAAATCACTTATAGAAGGCTGTGCCAATAAGCGCTGCGGGGCTTAGTAGATTTTACGTGCCTCAAATGCGGGGCTTACTCAAAGATGAGGCTTGTTCCAGTAAATAAGTTGTACTCAAGCGCTTAAATTATAGTGTAACCTTTTACTTCCGTGAGTGATCAAAATGTAACTTCTCCTGTTAAGTTAGGGAATGGAAAGAACCTTTAAATGTACTTAAGCACTTGAATTGCTTCTTAGGTCTTGGTAGGAAGGGGTTAAATTTGTGAAATAAAGCGAGCACTATCGTTCTTTGTGGTCATCAAATCCTTTTCATGAAGGTTCACTTAGAGCGGGATCGAAAGGCACCAATCAGAGCGTACCACAAAGCCTACATAACAGTGCACCGTAACCAGTCGACCCTATCGCCTGAAGAAAACCAGCAGTTAGCAGTCGAAACGTCGCGATCCACATCAAAATGACTACGTCGTGCGACAAACGATGGAGCTAATGTAGTGGGTTTACTGTTATTGCACTTGCACTTTGCAGGCTGCAATTGCAGTTAGCGTATCGGTGATTTACTACAGAAAATTAGAGAGAGCAAAAGGATTTGAAGAGAATCCTTATTCTATGTTTCTATTAGCAGTCTTGGTTGGGTGCGGCTTTTGAGTCACTGTCTTGCTGAAGGACCCGATCTACATCAGATACTGGACACACCTACCCCGCTTCTGTCAAATGTCTTCCATACTTGCACCACTTTGCTGCTATTGCCACAAAGGTAAAGTAGTAATAGTTTAGTATCTCCTTCATTCCAGAGCATTGCTTATCTATTATAGTAGATTTGAGATGTAAATGAAGACCTGCTTGTCTGATTGAAATGTTCTGCAATAAAAACTATCTGTTAGCCAAAATTTGAACAAGGGGTTCTAGCATTATGTTGTTTTAGTAGAAATACTCAGGTGATTATACAAAACCGCGCGCTCTCATTGGTTCGCTATCTCGGATTATCAGCCGATAATCACCTCGACGAACAAAATGGCTGCCAGTCGTTCGCGCGCCTTTGATGAAATAAAATTTGTTCGTGTTGTAGAATGGTTTTTCTTTTCTTTTTTGAAATAATCACCTACGTATTTATACTAAAACAATTATTCGCCTCAGGCTCAGTGATTATCGGTGAATATTCACCTCGACTTCGTCTCGGTGAATATTCCTCGATAATCACTTCGCCTTCGGCGAATAATTGTTAAATAAATGTTTAAATAGTAGCCAGCTATCAAGGTTAAGAACTGAGTAAAATTACATTACCTTTAATTGGTTTGACCACAGTCGATTGTTAACCCCTCTTTGCTGTCTCAAACATCACAGACGATAAACCTAACCCTCTATAAGGAAACAAGCACTGCCAAGTGAAAGTTTTGGTTTTGATTTTTTAAAAAGAACTGACACACTTTGTGTTTTGAATCAAAAAAACCGTTTAGACAACTGATCTTACCATGAAATTTTCCGGCAAAATTGGAGGTTTCTCTCATGCAATAAGAAGCGTTTTTAAATGTCGTCTTTGTGTGGCTTGCACGAAGTGTGTAGCCACGTTTTGGCACAATCGGATTTATTTGTCCACGAGAGTCGAACGCCTGTCACTTGGCCTTGTAAGCCACACATGTACGCTTGGTGGACCTATTTTCTATTATATTGTCGTGAGGTAAACTATCAGTGACGTAGATGTCATGGCGATCATTGTCTAAGTTGTTCTTTTATGTTTGTTATTAGGCGGGATGACGTAGTCAGCCAGCGTATAAAAATTGTCAAAAATTGCCTTGTTTTTTTAACTTTCCCGTATCCCGAGCCCGTCCCGAAAAAATTGTGTGATTTTTATTGGCTGTAACTCCGAATCACGTGCAAGTCAGGTTGGATTGCACCATGGATATCCATGATCGCACAATCAGCAAAAAAAAACATACTGCGTCAGCAATTTTAAACCAACACATCCCGCGTAAACGCCTCCAGGCGTCTTCTTGTTAATTATTGTTCCTCTCTCCCGTTGTAGTGGAATATTCTCCTGGTGTGTAGAATTGGTTCTGATGAAGTTATCGGTGCAGTTCCCAGAGCTAGGAACCCTGTTGATCAAACACCTTCTAAGAGGGTCAAATGGTGAGGAAAAGAAGAGAAGCCCGGTTGCCAAGATGGCTTCAGTGGAACTGATTTACCAGCTAGGAAGGCGCCAAGATGCTGCGTTTCAGGAAAGGTTTGTTTTGCAGCTACGTGTGCAAGTCGAATCACCGGCAAAACAAAACTCTACTGTCTAGGGGAGGGTTGGTTGAATGGTTATTTTCGTAGGTCCTCAACTACTCTACCGGAGTAGGTTCGGGATTTAACACCCCGACATGTTAACCTGACAGTTGTATTCAACAAATGAATTTAATAAAAGAGCGAAATCCAATTATGTTAGGCAAACAAGTGCCCATGAAAGTTTTTCGTTTGTAGTGTCTCGTTATCCGGTATCCACGCATGTGTTCGGCTGATACATTTCGATCATCTTCACTGTTTTCTCGCAGACTGGCTGTCATGTCATCATGGCTGGAGACCATAGTATCACAGGATTCATATGCAGCAGTGGTAGCAACGCCTGGTCATTTCCAGGCAGTGGCGGCAGTCATGTGGGCATCGAACAACTGTGACATGGAATCCGCTGTGAAACAGCACTTCACTGAAAAACTATTCAGGTTTGTCACATGTCTTTGGCTTTTCATATTAGATACTGGTATTTATTATATAGATACTGATGAAATACCAGGATTTTTCCTTTTACTAAAAGATCATATCTTCATCCCGCGCATTGAAGATATCATTTTTATCTTTCACGTGTGAGGATATTGGTGTCGCCATGGTTACCAACATGATTAGCCAATTACAAGAGACCTTCCCGCGCAGACACGCGGCCGGTTCTTTTGAAATTTCATTCAAAACATGGCTTCGAGGTGAGAAGGCGGTACGGTTACCGGTGACTCTCTCGATGAGCTGCCAAATTTTCACGTCGATATTTTTTCCGAGCTGGTACAACATCAGGAAGATTTGCCGAAGTTGTTTTATGTGGAAATTTCACCAGTGTCTATAAAATAAACAGAACATTACATGGCCGCTTGGAGATACGAAATTTCTCTTCTCGTTTTGAAAAAATATTTCACTCGGTCGCTGCCCTCACTCGTGAAATATTTTTCAACACTGGAAGAGAAATTTCGTATCTCCAAGCGGCCATGTAATATCCTCTATTTAAAGTAGGTAACTAAACCTTTCACTCCCAAAAGGGATCAAAAGATAGCTTCTCGTAACGTTTTCAGTACCTCAATTGCCAAACATTTAAGGCGATGTTGTAGCCTGACTCATGGGAATTGCTCCTGATAGATTGGTTTTACTTAAAAATTGTGAAATGATATCTACGGGTTCAAGAATGTCTCGTGGTGAAAAGTTACATATAGGAAGTTAGACATAACCCGCTGAGAACAATGCTGGTTTATTTAGCTATATAATTTAAATAGGACCCAGCGCGCTATGATTGGTCAAAATCCATGTTTTATCAGAGTATAAAACATAGTAAAAGTGTGTTTTATTGTTTTTCGCCACATTACCTCTAATCGACATTTTTGTTAGAGATGGCGAAAAACATTTTCTTTGAAGAAATTCATGGAGTTCTCTGCGAAGCAGCAGAAAGTTTTGAAGCCGAGATTAATATAACAAATAAAGAAGTAGAAGCGAGGACAGTCGAGAGGTTGGCATCAAATGACGTCAGTTTGTCGATCTGTGCGCAGCATGTGGAATCTTTATCATGAAGCAAATATAGAAGCCTAAGTCGTGTATTACACTGTGATAATTATCACAGTGTAATACACGGTTTAGGCTTCTTTATTTCTTAAGTAACACTAGTCATAAAACCATTGTACTTTCTAAACACTTCAGATCACTTTTCCACTGGTCAAAGACTGTGTCAGGTCAAGATACTCTCAAGCAAAGTTTTGACCATCTGATTGGTGCATTGTCGTACACCTGTCCATCGTACTATGATGTACTTTTGGAACTGACTGGAGTTAAAGCCCTTGTAAACCGACCGGGCAAGAAAGGAGTCCCAAGCAGTCCCTGGTCAAATCTTCTGTCTTCTCGGTCCCAGCTGGCGACACTTGCTAGAGCAAGTCAGTCGCACGTCACTGGTCAATTACTGTTAGAATCAAGGTTACTCGAACTGTTGGTAGAACAACTCGCAAGGTTTTGTTACCGTGCCTTGTTTGAGTCACAAAATGAAGGACCAGACAAGGCTGAACCCAAGATGAAAACGGGCGACAGCGACTTCCCAGCCCACAAAGGATATGGTGTTACCGTCAGTCTCTTACCACAACTTCTTAATTTTCTGTCGTGTTGTTGCCAGGAACCATCCATCAAAGACTGGATGGGGGAGGCTGGGTATCAGTTTTGGTTCCCCCTCCTCTCAGTCCTCTCGAAAGGATGCGAGCATTATGGGACTTCGCTGCTTGGGTCAAGCTATGAACGGTTTGCTATCGAGACAGCAACCGTGGAACTTCTTTGTAAATGCATTCATTGCCATCCTAGAAACCAGGAGAAAATGGCATCGCTCCTATGTGACATTATCGAGAATCAGGATTCTGTAGGATCAGACACTTCTCAAAACACCATGAAAATCAGTGGTTTTATGCGACAGTTGATTTTACGAATGTTGCTTCGAGAGGAGAAAGTAAATGTTTGTTTGCGCCTTCAGGGGAATGCAAATTTGCACGTTTCTAAGGAAGATGGTTTTTCACACCTTTCAGATTGGCATCCTTCCTTTGGTGCTGGGCACACCTTCATGTTATTCTCTGCCTCGTGGTCGTCAACGCTTCAGAGTATTAGTGACCAAGTGCTGTTTCCGTTTGTGGATAAGAAGACGGTTGATTCTGTCCCCGATGATAAGACTTCCAAGCCGAATGCTGAGGGATCTAATGATCTCTCTACAGATTTCGATGATCTGTACAATGTCGAAGGATTTGAATTCCTGGAGTCTGTTTCTCTCGCTGCTGGATTCAATGTCAAAAGCAAACGAGCGGAAAAAACAGAATCAGCAGTAGCAAAGGAGAGTAAAGCTCCTGCCTCGGAGAGCAAAAGCCAACCAGTTAAAGTGTCGTGTTACTTTTATCATAGTCTATTGGGTGATGCTCCTTTACCGCCTTCACTAACCTTAGCTCAGCTGCTGTCAGTGCTCATGACGAAAGGCGTGCCCGCTGGAACCTCCTGCATTGAACTGGTCTGTAGATCCAGGAAAGATGACAGGCAAGGAGATGAGACACTTTTACAGGTCCTGCCTGTGCTTTCACCATTAGAAGTTTTCGCCAAACAAAATGGACTTTCTAAATTGTCAGTTAACCTTCCCAGTCATGTTATCTTGCCTGAGTCAGTCACGCCTTCCAGTGGCGAGGAGAGGGAGGCCATCGAAAATGACAGTGGCAGTAGATGGGTGTCCTACCCTACTCGTCTCCCTTTGCCGCTTGTCTCGCTACCTGCCTCGGTTTTGACTACAGTTCCAGCGCATTCACTAGTAGCATTTGGGCTTTTTATACAACTACCAATGTATGACAAAGTTCTGCTCCAGGATCGATTAAGGGCACGGTATCTGTTGAGACTGCTTCTTGGAGCGAAGCAAGACAGTGAAGGAGGTAATCAAAGTAGCACTAGCTTTCCTATTGATTAATATAGAAATAAAAAACGCGCCCGAGTGCATTGTTGAGTTATATAAGCACGCGGGAATTTTTAAGAACACGAGAGAAGTGCATAGAGAAGCACGAGGCGCAGCCGAGTGCTTCTCGCACTTCTTGAGTGTTCTTAAAAATTCCCAAGTGCTTATATAACTCAACAATGCACGAAGGGCGCGTTTTTTTATTTCTTTTATAAAATGTAAACCACCACATTAACATAAAGACATATTAAACAAGAAAAGGATTGCGAATTTTAATTAATCACAATAAGTATTCTCCTTACATGTGCATGCTTTCTTTTTATTGGCTTAAATGCTGAATGAAAAGTAAAACCGTTCCCTTTGTGGCAAGAAACAAACGTTTTCTTATTTCGTGACGTAGCTTGCGTGCATATGTTGAGTTATAATGCACGCGCGTGGCGTAAGCAGAGTGCTTTATGGAGTTATAATGAACTCGAACTGACCAATCACAGCGCGCGCAATTACTCGAACATTTTATAACATCGTTTATACCATTCCTTACAGGGGCATTTATGAACCAATTATTGACCTGCTCCCTCCGTAGACGGCGGTTGTAGTTCTACTCACGGGTTCCAATCCAGTTTGCTCTTCTTAGCAATCGAAGCAAGACAATATTTTTCGGAAACGATTAAAAACAAGAGTCTCAGAATCTCACACAAATCTTGCCCTTTCCAAGTGCACGATCTCAAAATTGCAAGTTAACAAATGCATGATGACTATTATAGAGTCGATAAGAATGATCACAAATGTACTTTGCACTTGTGCTTTGTAACTGACCACACCTTGACGTCAATCCTATCCTTCCCATAAGGGTAATATGACAGCGAAAGCCGAACGCCTCTTTGCTTGGTCACGGACTAGCTTACAGGCCTCGCTCCAACTCATTTCTTCTTACTCAACCAGGGTTGTGCGGCTTCTGGTGATTTGGGGCCTAGCAGGTGTTCACCTCCCTGCTGGTGTCCATGTAAGCGCTACTCTTGCTGTTCCTTCCACTCCCATAAGATCATGGCCCCACCACCTTACGTTTGCTGTATTTGTAACGGCGTTTTGTGGTGTCCTTGTGTTTTAGGTTCTATCTTGTCATCACCCGTGGCAAACAGTCTGTCAACCCTTCCGTTTCAAGTGTTGCGTACCTTATTCCAGAGCAGTGTGCTATCAGCAGAGGAGTGCGGCACTGTGCGAACGGCGGCTTTAGAGATTGGTGCCATACAGATGGTGTTACTATGCCTGGCTGTGCTCAGTCATCATCAGCCTCAAATCCTCAGTGATGCTCACAAGCTTGCCCTGCAGGCGCTCTCCACATTGACCGGCAGGTGAGGTGCACTCATTTATGATGCACGAGTGAAGATCAAGCAACGTGACGTGTTTCGATATCCGATGAAACACGGCTCGTTTTTGCATGTTTCATTTCCCCTTCTAAATCATAACCTTCGAGTGTCACTGGAAATACTCTGCGTGTCGTATTTTCAACTCTCTTCTCGGTGTTTGATATCTGATGAAACACTGTATCTCGTGTTTGATATCTGATGAAACACTGTGTCTCGTGTTTAATGTATTACCTTAGTTATCCGTAGAGAGGCGTGCGGACTGCTAAATTGACCAATTGACGCGCGCTTCGTAACTGAGAGATATAACAATATGAACTAATATCTAACTCTGCCCTTGACGCTCTCCACTTCACTACCTCCATTTAGTTTGAGTTTGTCTGTCCATTTCTCACTTAGCATGTGTCGTGATGGTGATGTGGGATCAGCTAATGAGAGAAATTACTGGGCTAAAGGAACAGGGTTTGGCACGGGATCTACATCATCTGGTTGGGATGTTGAACAAGCTATGTTGAAGCAAAGGGCAGAGGAGGAACACGTCACTTGTTTACTGCAGGTATTACACCTTTTTGTACGAAACTGAAAGGATGTGTGTCCTGCTTTTACATGACATTGTTGACAACCAGAATAAGAATTTGCAGGAAGTGAAGCCGTAATTTATTGACCAAGGGTTGTAAATATCAGAAGTTTACTTTCAATCCTTTCTTTATTTATTTCTTGTCAATAGTTACAATACAACAACAATATCAACACTTGCGATACATCAGTGTATCAAACTGTACTCGCACCTCTCGCAATACAATGCTAACTGTATAGCTTCTCAAACTCATCAATAATCCATAAGAGAAAGACAACGGAAATCAGGTTTCGTGACGTGTTTGGATATCTGATGAAGCATGGCTCGTTTTTGCTTTCAAAGCAATTTTGTTCGTAGAGCTATGTTACTCGATACTTATGTATCAAGCACGTCAAATTTCGTCGAGAATTATTCCGGCGCCCTATTTTCAGCTCCCTTTTCGGCGTTAAATCTGTGATGAAATACTGTTTATCGTGTTTGATACATTGCATATCAGAAGACAATTACTTTTGACATCGTAAACATAGTTATCGGACATGCAATCCTCCGAGCTAGAGGCTCATGAAAAAGGTGTTCGACAAACTGAAAACTACATACTTTGCAGGCTTAACACTCGTTATGCTTGTTTTGTAGGTTCTTGCAAGTTACATTACTCCGTTTGGGACAAAGAGAGACTCAGCTGGGGACCAGCCAACCTCTGCTTGTCAGTCAGCTGCTGTTGTCTTAGACAGCCTTCCTGACACTCTGCTTCACCTGTTAACACAGTCCTGCTTGATTCCGACACTTTCCTCTTATTTGAGGAATGATTCTGGTTAGTAATGAATGTAAATATATTTGTGAGTTCGTACTGTACCCGTGGAGGATCAAGAAATGGCATGTAATTCATGTTATTATATCTCTCAGTTAGTACGCGCGCTGTGATTGGTCAATTTAGCGGGCCGTACTTCACTGTACGACCCGTTAAAGTTTGTTTTGGTCGCCAAAATGACTCCAGAGATATAATAAATATCTTATTAACCTCGTTTTCTCGGTCCGTACTGTAAAATACGGATCCTCGTTTTTTCCCGTCGATTTATGGCCCGCGCGCTTCGCGCTTGGGCCATAAATCGACGGGAAAAAACTCGGTCCGTATTTTACAGTACGGACCTCGAACTCGATTAATAAGAGGTATGTAGGCCACCATATAGTCACCAAATATAGTGTTTACAGGGGTATGCAAGGGTTTACAAAGGTATATCCTTGTAAACCCTTGTATACCCCTGTAAACTGACTATATGGTGGCCTACCATGAATTATATGCCGAAGAAATGAATGTAAATATATGAAAACTTCATAATATCTTTCTACCGCAGTGCACATCAAATCATATTTAATTAAATGAAATCAAATGTTGGTTTTTGTGGAGAGAGGAAAACCGGAGTACCCAGAGAAAAATAGACAGTCAATGACTGCATGTGGCTCCTGTTTTCACAAAGAGGATGGTGTGGAAACCATTATACTATAATATACACTTATGTATGGTCCCGAGAGAATCACTTAGTTTTATTTTCCTCAGAGTTCTGATGTTTCCCGAGACAAATATTGGCTATGCCTTTGGCGAATAATTGTTTAATCGTACGATTGGTGAAAGCGTCTCAAGTGACATCCTTTAACACGTACAGTTTGAAAAATATGAACACACTTTAGAGAGTTCATAGTGTTTTAAATATCATTAATATCATCATCATCATCATCATCATCATCATTATTATTATTATTATTATTATTAATATCATTATTTATGTGTTTACTGTTTATTTTTTTTTTCATCTAACAGTCCTTGACATGGCTCGTCACGTACCATTGTACCAGGCTGTGTTGGAGCTGCTGCGTGCAGTTGCTGGTTGCCCAGCCCTTCTGCCTCTGTTGCTACCACAATCAAAGGGCAGCTCCCAAGAAAAGGTGGCTGCATCTGAAGTGCCCTCCATAGCCAGCCTGTTAGAAAAGATGAAGCAATGTGTTGATACGTACTCAAAGACTTTACGGTGCGTCTCTTAACTCTGCCATCATAACACTATCCGCTTAATGGAGATTTTCAACAATAGAATTTATCATATTTCAATTTAGTGTCCGCGTCCGCTGAACGGGAGTTCGTTATGGAGGTAAATGTGAGACGCTAACCCTAATTATGAGAACTTTATGATGAGAACTCTATTAGAGTGTCAAAAACCTTATAGCTTGGAGATAATATACCATACTAATTAGGGGACACTGCTAAAGAAAACTATGCTAATACTAATAAAAATAGATAAATATACTGTATAAAAAATACACTAAATATACTATAAATGTACAATAAATATAATATATAAATATACTATACATGACTTGAAGGCATTATGTGCAGCATAAGATGCAGCCCTTGCAGCCGGTGTCCATTAAGCGAGTTATATCCATTTTAATTTCTAATATCGAGACCAGACTAAGCGTCCGCTTAATAAAAGATGCCCGTTTAACTGGGGGTCCGCTTAGTGGAAGTTTCGCCGCAGGTTGAAATCCGGTTTTGCTGTGATTTAAATGAACAGACAGAAGAAAGTGGCCACTTCCTGTGTCCGTAAGTTGATTCAAACACCTAAGAAGGTTTTTGAAAATTTCAAAGTACTTGTGTTAGCCCTCCTCTTGGATTTACATAAGCTTTGAAATTCTCCAGAACTCCTGCTCGTGTTTGCATGACCTCATGTTAACCTACGCGCCATATTCTATTATTCAACACTCCAGCTCGACCCAAGGTAAGAAGGAAGAACCAGCTTCCCAGCTTGCAACCGAGCAGGCGAGTAGCTCAGGACAAGAACCTCAGAGACACGCTACTGCTGCTGAGGAGAAAAAAGATCTTGAGGCAGAGGGTCTTGCTCTTCTGATTCCTGACATTCAGGAAACAGCCAAGCTCATGCAGAAAGTTGTTCAAGAATTCCATGAGCGAGAGGCAAGCAGCAGTAGTGGCAGACAGCAGACTGGAGGGTCAACATTTGAGGCTTCTGCCGAGACGGCTGAAGCTCTCTCGAAGGAGGAGAGGTACTTGGCCACTATTCGGCCTCTGCAGTTTGGTAAGTAGAACAATTTCTTTTTTCCATTACAGCATTCAGTTCTTGACAGCAGTCCATTACCAGGAGCTTTCCCCTTCCTATCACTCCTTTACCCCAGCACTGTAGCAAATGATACCATTCTGAACTTCTGTTTCGCGGCAATAAAAACGAGAAAATGACTTCAACTGGACTAATCAAACTGCAACAGATAATATCCTAGTTAAACATGCAAACGTTTTTTAGGTAGTTCAAGCTTTCAGAGTTTTCTTCAAGATTCTTATATATTCCTATCTGGAAGAGAGTTTCGTGGGAAAAATAGCGTCGTTTGCTTTTATGCTGAGACACCACTCAACACCTAGGAACGCTCCTGGCACGGTGCTTCTGGTTTTCGGACGAAACGTAGAAGATTGTCGTAGACAGGAATGTGTGTCACCACGCAGTTCTTGTTGACATCTGATATCTACTTTTGTATTGTAGTAAGCGTTGTATGATATTTGTACTGTTTTGTCAGTTTGTGACAACGTGGGCTATCGTTATTGTGTTATTTCTATATGGCTGGTTCCGCGAGCGGGTAAGATAAGGTAAATCTTGACTTCTGATTGGTTGCTTGAGCGGGCAAGGGCTTATCTTGCCCGCTCGGGATTTTCTTCCCGTGAAACGAAACAAACAGTCAAACAACAGTCATATAATAAATCCTTTGTTGACCAAGCGTGTTCGGTCAAGATTGCTGGGTATTGGCGTCAATTTTTTTTGTGTTTTTATGGACCTCGACTTCGTCTCGGCCAATGTACAGCGATCTTGACCTCGCACGTCGTCGATAACGCATATTTATTGTTGTGTTTTGGTACGATCTATTTTCTTGACGAAAAATAAAACACATTTCCTCAATCTGGGAACTAAAACTAAAGCTTATAGTTTAACCTAACGTTTAACCCTGGGTAAGCTGTAATCTCACTCAGACAATTAACTCAGACAGTTAAAATGCGCGGGCCTCCGCTGACTTGGATCTTATCACGTGGTTTCGTTTTTTTCAGGAACTCACAGAATCGTAGTAGAGAAGGAAGATGGTAAGCTGCAATTTGATTCCGGTGGTTATCACTTCTCATCATCAGTGCGTTCAGCCGCCAGCGGTGGAGGCAGTGGAGGGATGGTGAGGGCGAGGCGGCTGGCTCAGGAGGTCTCCTCCCTGGCTACATCCCTACCCCTCTCCTGCAGCTCCAGTGTGTGTGTTCGCTGTGATAAGGAAAGACTTGATGTGATGAAGGTATACACTAAGTCAAAAATACTTGACTGTACACTAGTTAATACATACTCTGATTCTATTAATTATTATTATTATTATTATTATTATTATTATTATTATTATTATTGTTATTATTATTATTATTATTATTATTATTAGTATTAGTATTATTGTTATTGTTATTGTTATTATTATTATTATTATTATTATTATTATTATTATTATTATTGTTTTTATAACACAGTGCACATTTCAGGCACTGGACGTATGAGAGGGTCGGATCGCTTAAGACGTCCACAACTGAGTGGAAAGTCGAGATCCAGAGGGTAATTTCATCCACTCCACATTAGCTTTATCCCTCTAGGTATCGAGCACTTTTCGTATGATTCTTGCTGTACCGAGGAGGCACGCTTTCTGCAACATGTCAAATGAGGGCATAAGATCTAGAGCGTTGAGCCCTCTTACAAGGCCTGTTGGTGCTGTGCCAAGGGCTCCGATGACAATTGGCAATATTTGGACTTCTCGACACTTCCAGAGACGTTTCATCATCATCATTATTATTATTATTATTATTATTATTATTATTATTATTATTATTATTACTTCAATACAAAGACTACATGAAGTCTTATTACCAATTAATCATGAAAATTACAACTTCCGAGAAAAGAAGAGCCAAATGCAAGTTATGAAAGTAAATATTGTCATTGTGCCAGGGAGACAAATTCTCCATTTTGAAGAAAACCCCAATTTTGGAGTTGGTACTTTGTTTCCATGGTGATTGAAACCAAGGTTGTGATTGGTTAATTTAAACTACAACTTTGAATGTGATTGGCTTATTGAACTGTCCGATAACAACTTGGCAATTGAATTAGTGGAACATAGGAGCTTTTTAAACCATTCGCAATCGAGTAAGTTGTAATTTTTAATGATTAAGTTGTTTGCCAGTTCAATCTGCTGTACATTGACCTCTGAGTTAGTTTGCGTTCTTATCGTGACATGCACTTTGGTCTATGCATAATAAAAACAGTTACTAAATTCGGTTTTTTTGCTAAACCTCGTCCGATAATTGTCTATTATCATTGTCGTTATGATCGTAAATTAAGGAAGCTATGTGACGTGACCAGACAGTGAATAGTAATTCTTCGTTTCTTTGTGCTTGTGAGAAGTAGTTCTCCTCAGCGAGTACCATGCACATTCTTTATGTTAGGTTTGGTGAATCTCTTACTGGTTCTGTGCAACGTCCCTGAGATTTTGTCTTAATTCTCACAACGTGTTTGCGTGACATTGCATTAACATTGTGTTGAGAACTTGTCCACTGATCGTCTTTTGTAGGTTCTCATCACAGGTCCATCAGACACTCCTTACGCAAATGGCTGCTTTGAGTTCGATGTGTATTTCCCTCAGAACTACCCAGAATCCCCCATGTATGTCAACTTTGAGACAACAGGCCATCACAGCATTAGATTTAACCCCAACTTGTACAATGATGGCAAGGTACGCATGAACTGTGCGTTTAACATCAGCATTGTTGTAGCTTGAACTAACGCATTGCATACACTATATTGACGCAATGTACATGTTGTGGTTCAGCTTTTTCCTTTGTTTAAGTTATTCTTTTCTCTGTTTTTTTTGTTTTTGTTTTTGTTTTTTTGTTTTTGTTTTTTTTTTTTTTTGCGGTGTAGTAATGCATGGTAATGAGTTTGAAACAAAGGGAAATAAAATTTAAACCAAGGACAAAATTGAACTACGACGTATGCAATATATGTTGTCCTGAAACTATTCCTCATTTGTCGTTTACATTCTTTTGTCAATTACATGCAAGGACAAAGTTTGTAAATGTTCTATTGCTTTAACTTGGTAACTTCTTTTTGTACATGTACATATGTTCAGTGGTGAAACCCTTTGAATTTTGACCGTTTCTTACACATAACATTCAATATCTGGGAGTTACCCCCGGGAATTATATCGCTGGTACCTATTCAGACACCTGCAGTGATGGGGCACAAAGGAGTCATTTTTTTCGTCTCAGTATATACCACCGTTCCATCACCTGAGTGTACCTCGAACCTCCTGATAGAAAATCACCCTAACTGCTGTTGGTTTTTTTTTTTTTTTGCTGTGCAGTATATTTTACACTTGTTAAAAATTTCCAAACGCTAAAAGGAACCGTAACACTTCTCATTGCACCCTGTGTGTACTTTACCAGTATTGTTATAATTAGATTTTGTAGATCTAAGTTCCTTGGGTGTCTCGTATTAGGTATGTCTCAGTATCCTGAACACATGGCATGGCCGACCAGAAGAAAAGTGGAATCCTCAGAACTCAAGCTTTCTTCAGGTAAAATCACGACAACGACTCTACACTGACTTTGTTCCTACCAAGAATTCAACAAAAGTAGAAATTGGAAAGTAACGCAATATAATTGTATCTATTAGCAATTATGCATCTATTATATCTACAACCTCTTGAAACGCGCACTCCAATTGGTTCCCTACTTACAATTTTGTACATATATTTGCATTTCTCGGACTTGCACGTGCACATGACATTGCACCATCACTTGCACTCTTGTCACTGAATTAAAACCTGAATTAGCATAAATAAAACTCACACTTCTCTGGTGCAGAAGACCGAGTAACAACAGGTTATCAGCTCATATACCATGAGTACAGAAAACAGCCAAGTAAATTATCATGGCTGAAAGATTTCTTGAATTAGTCGAGGAGGTAATTCAAGTCTTGCTTCAAACGAATATACAGAAAAATACATCAAAAGCAAATAAATATGGGAAGAAAGCATTCGACGGTAAGCAAGGAAATTTTTTAAGCAAATTTGACACAGTCTTTCAATTGTTTACTACGAACAAAAACGAAAAATCTTCTAAACTGCTGCCGTTTTGAAATATCAATCGATCTTAAATTGACAGTATCTTAATAAATGGCTCCTTTTTCCATTTTTTCTCTTAGATTGGTTTGATATTTCACACATTTTACAGCTACTTAACAGAGATGTCTAATACCAAACTGAACTGATGTTTGAAGCTTTTTTTTTCCCTGGCTTTTTTAATTGCTTGTTTCTGATCAGTGTTCCATCTTGTTTCCTAGGTCTTGGTATCAATGCAGTCGCTTATTCTTGTTCACGAGCCATACTTCAACGAACCTGGATATGAGAGATCCAGAGGAACACCCGCTGGCCAGCAGAACTCCCGGGAATACGATGCAAACATCTGCCAGGCCACTGTACGGTGGGCAATGCTGGAACAGCTACGGAAACCATCGCCTTGCTTTAAACAGGTTTGATGATGACTCATTTCTCAACTCCCGCACTGTACTGTACCACAGTGCAGTACTGTTCTGTAGCTTTCCAAAGACTGGTCACACTGCATGGTTTGATCCACACATGAAAAATCTAGATCCACACTGTATAGTAAAACAAACAGTACCACAGTAGCTTTCCAAAGCATGGTCACACTGCATGGTTTGATCCACAGATGAAAAAGGTTAGAACCACACTGTATAGTGAAACAAACAGTACCACAGTACAGTACTGTTCAGTAGCTTTACAAAGAATGGTCACACTGCATGGTTTGATCCACACATGAGAAATCTAGATCCACTCTGTATAGTAAAACAAACAGTACCACAGTAGCTTTCCAAAGCATGGTCACACTGCATGGTTTGATCCACATATGAAAAAGGTTAGAACCACACTGTATAGTGAAACAAACAGTACCACAGTACAGTACTGTTCAGTAGATTTCCAAGGTATGGTCATACTGCGTGATTTGGTCAGCAAGTAATATATCGTTTATTAAAATTTTACACCTTGCAGTCATAAGACTGAATTACGAGTATTGTATACAATAAACAAAACAAGAGGGACTTTACAATTATAAGAAACAATGATTGATAAACTATGATATAAAGCTATGGTAGATGGCTGATGATGAAAGAGTTCTTAAACCTATCAGTCCTGCAAAGCGGGATGTTGAAAGTTCTGTTGGCACGAAGCCCTATGGAACTGCACCTCTGAGGAAGCAAGCTGGCTAACTTACGGCTGTTGTCATTTAGCGATCTCTTTAAAGAGCTTGGTGGAAATAGATTCACGCCTATCATACAGGGTGGGAGTGTTGGCCACGTCTAACGCGGCGCGATATTTCAAATCAGGAAAGACAATTCGAAGAGCGTGTTTTTGGATAAGCTCAAACTCATTAGATAAATATACAGGCAGACTACGATAGAACAAGGTACTAGCGTATTCTAAAACTGATCGAACAGCACTACAATAGAATGAAGAAAAGTCATTGCTGATAACACCAGCTCTTTTGAGTTGTGTTAGCAAGTAGAGGCGCTTGGCGGCCTTGCTGGTGATATTGGAAATATGATTGTTCCATTTCAAGTCATGTTGTACAGTAACCCCCAAGACTTTCGCTGTGCCAACTTGCTCGAAATCCAGGCCATCCGGGGAAAGTGAAACAGAACTGTGTAACTGTGTAACGCAACTTACACTTTGGGCTGTATGTATGTATGTTAGTCTGTGGTGAATTGATTTATGGATGGTTTCTATCTTAGTACTATATTATTCACGACTTTGTTATTGTCGTTATAGGTGATTCAGGCTCACTTTTACCTAAAAAAGGACGAGATCCTGGAACAGTGTGAAAGGTGGATAAAAGAAACAGAAAGCCTAGTGTCTGGACGACCTGTGGGCCGTGCCATCTCACATCATGTGCAATCCCTCAAACAAAACACTGCCCTCCTAAAGGAAGAGCTTAACAAGCTCACAGCACCCCCAGAGCACAAAAATGATGATAGTGATGAAGACAGTGACTAGACAAACATCACTACTGCTTGTCCACAGTTCATCAATGTCACATCCATTGTGACTGAAGCAACTCCGTGTCGTGAAATTGTGAGAGGTACAAGATTCGTGAAGAAAACTTTGCAATGCTGCACAATTGTTTTACTCGCAAGTCACCTTCAGGTTACTGGGAGCATTGCTACAATGGTAACAACAAATACAATTCGCATGGAAGATTTAAGAGAATGTTGCTGTTGTTGTCACGAATTCTCCGATCCCCCAGATTGGTCAACATTCTTGGCTGTTTATTTGTCTGCAAAGTTATTATAAATCAACGACTGTACAGCTACAGCAAGCTTATCAATCTCTGTGTTTTTCAACATCATAATCTCTGCATTTTCGCTGCACCAAAATATGTGTTGAGGTCAGTAGTGAAAATTGGTTTCTTAATCTTTGGAGCGACAAGCAACCAAAAAGCAGTCATTACCTTCCAATTTCTTGGGATTGAATTCTCGCAGATTGGATTCGTATATCTGTGCTCTACTGAAATTTAGACGAATTTGCGTTTGCAATCTTAGTGCTGAGGTCATGAGGACCCTTTCTTTGATACAGTCAGAACAATAGATTGCTAGATTATTACGTTTGCGTAGTTCGGCGCACAAACCAGGCACTTCTTCGGCTGTTCATGTTTCTTGTAGGTCTCCCTTTGTTTACTTACAGGACACGAATCTCATTTTCAGCCAAAGACATTAACCAAACATATGCTTAGACCGAGTCCTTTACGCACTCGCTGTGTTGCCGGTCCTAGACCCCGCCTATATCTACAACCATAAAATGAATTTTCAATTCCTGATTTAAAGATTACAGCTGCAAAATGTTTTGGCTCCCCTCAATTAAATCTTACCCACCTAAGGGGGATTTCTGGGAATTAATACGAGTTTCGAATATTTTAATAATGAATTTATTTTGCCAAACGAAAAATACTTGTGATTTAGGATGTCATTTATACTGCTAGAAACCTGTGTGTGCTGTTCGTGGATTTTTTCAGTCAATTGTACATGTTCAAAATCGGAAATAATACTTGCATGTTATGGAATGTAACCCAAGCAGAAGCCGTCGTTTTAGAAGTTCTTATACTTCACTCAAAGCAGAGCTTTGAGGCAGTAGTGTCTTAATCGTTATAAGCTTGGCGCAATTACATCAACTTTAATTTGAAACATTATAATGTACTATTGTCACTGTAAGGTGGTCAGTTTTAGTTTAAAATTGTCAGTTAGCAAGTAATACTTATTTTTGGCGCACAGTGGAACTGTACTGTGAAAATGGTCTTTGAAGCTAACGCATGTGTAATCTGACGTAAATAATAAATTCTGAAGTTACCTGAACTAAAGGTATGTAATACTGTGTTACCAAACTGTTTATACCTTACAGTTTTGCAATGTACTGTAGCTTAGTCGTTCTGTCTACGAAAAAACACTTCATGTCCTTTCTCGGCAAATATCCCGACAAGATTGGGTAGGTACGTGGTGTAAGCATCGTGTATGGCTATGGAGAGCAATGTATGCCATATATTCACTAACGGGAACCACTATATGATGCTTACACCACGTACCTACCCAAGATTGGACGCGTTTTCCTGCTTGGGCTGCGTAAATAACAGGTAGTTATTGGCGGTCATTTTCGAAGGTAAAATGTAGTCAGTTCTTTGGTAGTCATTTTTATGGCTTAAAAAAGGCAGTTTTAGGTAGTCATTTTTGAGGGTAAAACGAAGTTTTTTTAGGTAGTCATTTTTGAGGGTAAAACGAAGTTTTTTTAGGTAGTCATTTTTGAGGGTAAAACGAAGTTTTTTTGGCAGTCATTTTCGAAGGTAAAAAAAACCAGTTATTGGTGGTCGTTTTTAGAAGTAAAGAGGAGACAGTTGCTTATGCTCGTTCTTAAGGGTTAAAAAGAGGCACTCTGGTGGTCATTTTGTATCGTAGAAAGAGGTAGTTTCTGCTGGTCAGAGGTAAAAAGGAGACACTTGGTTGTCATTTCTTGGGCTTAAAAAGAGGCAGGTTTTAGTGGTGACATTTAAGGCTAAAAAGAGGTAGTTTAGTGGTGAATTTAAGACTAAAATGATGCACATTTTGGTTGTTATTAAAAAACGAGCCAGTTTTTCCTCTGAGCGGTTATATTCGGCGGTAAAAAGGAGAGCTTTTGGTAGTCATTTTCTGGGCTTAAAAAGAGGCGATTTTTGGTGGTAGTTTTTAAGGTTAAAAAGAGGCTTAAAAAAGGTTCTTTTGGGTGGTCAGTTTCTGGACGTCATTTTGAAAGGTAAAAAGGCCAGTTTTTGCTGGTCATTCTAAAGTGTAAAAAGAGGCAGTTTGGTGGTAAAAAAAATGCATAAATGGCGGCCAAAAAATTATTCTTTTGTTTATGTGCTAATTAGACTCACTAGCATCGTTTGCATGAACAAAATTTAAAAGAAATGTTACTTGAGAGCAAGGTTAGTGAGTTTAATTAGCACATAAACAAAAGAATATACTTTTGGCCACCATTCATGTATTTGGTCTGTGAGACATCAAATCTGTAGCCAAACACTGTCAACGTTTGTCTTCTCTTTTCCCATAGCATCATGGCAGGGCAGACGTTCACGCCACTCTATTCTGTGGGTTTTCCTGATTATGCATAAGGCCGTTATATTCCCTGTGATTTTTCTCCCACTACGCATGAGAAACTTTATGCGTCCAATGTAATTGTGGTGTAGTGTATTTGCTTGGACAAGAACATCGCATGTTGTTGGCTTTTAAGGTCGCCTGTGGTTCTGAACTTGTCGTTGCTTATGAGCCCGCGTTAAGTGCCGCGTTATAAGCCTGCGAGATTGGTTGTGACTAGAATGGATACTTGAAAATAAGGTGAGACATTTCGTGACACATATACAACAAAGGTTATCTCAAAATAGGGCGAGACATTGATATGGCGTCACCATAATAATTTGTATGAAAGCTAACCATTTCGAGTCAGCACTAAAACCCTAATCAGTATAGATCAGTGTCTAACCCAGCAGTTATTCTCTCCGTAAACAGTTTTATTTATCTGGCAAAGCTGGTCAACAGATATTGCCTTGTTCTCGCCGTATTTTGTGATAACCTTTGTTGTATATGTATCACAAAATGTGTCACCTTATTTTGAAGTATCCATTCCAGTCACAACCCTGCAAGATTTCAATCAGCGCCTCACTTTCCACTCGGCCGCCATATTTCTGTTTTATACAGTAGTATGAGATAAGCGGATTAAAGCCTTGAGTTTAAAAGGCGAATGTCTCCTTTACATTACAACAATGTCTCATGTGGTCTTTCTCCCACTTTGTCTCTGGAACGCGATGCTTTGTCTTTTTTCTCTCATTCTGCACGAGAAATTCTATATTTTCTGTACACGTGTCCTATGGACCACACCCTCCACTAAAAATGGTTGCTCCAACCCCTTCGTCATCCGGGAAATCCTAACCTGAGAAACACGACATTTTATTAACAGCTTTTATTATTACGAGAGGTCTTGAATCAATCATTCAGTTAAACAAGACCGAGAAAACATTTCTAGAGCTGTGGGGCAGTTACCTTGGATTTCCTTTCTGTGTCTGCCATGTAGCCCACACACATGCTTTTTGTAGTATGGCCCCAAACCAGATCAATGGTGCAGTCTGGTGATACAACATAAATAGGTGCAAGGCATGTCCCACCACACATTTTATGGCATTGCAGCTGACCGAAGAAATATTTTGAATACGATGGGCATCCAAACGGGAGGGTTGTCCAATACTCCGACAAATTTATACAATGTATTGAATTGTATTATATGGCCATTACAATAGTTCAACAATACATTCTAGAACAACACAATACAATGCACTTTAATACAATGCTGTGCATAAATTTGTCAGAATATTGGACAAGTATGCTAAACTGGGCCTAACACACCAAACAAGAGGGGAAAAGTTAAATCAGAGATCAAACACAGAGACGAGAATTGGCTGAGAATTTATAGCGAATTCGGAGAGGAAGGAAAGTATTTTATTTTTTTGAGGAAGAATCAACTAGTGTCTCTGTTCCCATCTTATTCCTATCTGAGCAATATCCTTTATATGCACTTATCAGTCCTCGTCAACAACCAAGAAAAAAAAATACTGTACTCTCTTAAAATGTATCTTACATTGGCATTACTCCTTGATTCCTTGAGGATTATAGATCTTGACCAAGACATATAGCTGAAATTTCTTGACAACTGACACTTACTTATGTCCAGGACTGACCGCAAGACATTGTCCCCTCTACTAACAATGACGTTAGACACTGAAGTTGACATTTACAACTAACCTAATTTTGGTCAGAATTCTGTGGGTTTCCCAGCGTCTTTGAGGACACTATTATATGGACTGATACATCTAATCTGGGCATACCCTCAAGATTATTATTGACAAATCGTCGACCACGTTCAGTCATGAAAAGTGCACTTTACAGTTCTTACCGTCAGGGTGACCAGCATTTTCATTTCCCTCATTACTCTCTACACGCAGAAGAAGCACTCCTCCAAGCTTTTGCTTGACTGATGAAAGAGATGTTGAGCCTGAGGATAAGAAAAAGGGGTTTGCCAAAAAGAAAAAAAATGCCTCTTTCCAACAAATTAATTCTCACTATCATTGCCAAGATGCCAGACATTTTTTGTTTTGAACAATAAGCAAGTCTAAGAAGCAGGGTTTTCAAGAACTGTAGTAGCAGGAGAATTGTGTAAAGCAACAGGAGAATATTCTGAAAGCGCTCCATGTCTGAATTCAAAACTAGCTTAGGCATCTAAATTTGACCCGAGAATTCATCGAAGTAGCCGGAAAATTCTCCGATCTACGTGGCCTAATGAACACCTTGAAGAAGTCCTTTATTCTAATTTTCAGAAACTTCATATGGGCTAATTCCTACTACTCCTTGATTTGACTGCATTCTTTGATTTCTCTACACAAAAGAACTAAATAATCATCTACTAACAGATTGATTTCTTTAAGCTAAGCAATCTTGGGAGGGTGGTCATGGCAGCAAGGAAAAGGACGGGTCGTGGGAAACATAAGGCAAGGGAGCTCTTTGTTCTTACTGTAGTGGCTTCTTTACAGTGTAACAAGGCCTTTTGACCAGAGTTGTACAATGAACTCATTACCCAAGAACTTGTGGACAAGGCCTTCCTGAACCGCACGTGTTGCATCACTGTATCAAGCGGAAAAAAGAACATTCAGTACAAATCGTTTCCAGTAAACCTAAACCACACAGGACTCCTGACAAGAAAAAATATATACGTGTATTCTATCAAAGCCTGTCAGTACAATTTGCTAAAGTTGAGCATCAAAATAAGACTGATTAATTATTTTCACCTACCAAGTGAGGGCTAGATTGGCACACTCTCTTGCAAGCAGCGTCTTGATCAAATGTTCTCCACAACCTTAATTCAATAATTATTATAAATGATTAAAATTTTATTAATAATTACATTAGTAAGTAAAAATTAATTGATGCATTTAAAGTAAAACATCAGGCACCACCTGAGGTAGAGCAGGCCACTGCAATATTGTCCCCTCTTGGTTCTGTAGCCCAGCAACCACTGCCATACATAGCCGCCTGATCGAAAAAATAAGATGTTTTATTACATCTCTTAGTTAGTACACGCGCTGTGATTGGTCAATTTAGCGGGCCGTAGTTCACTGTACAGCCCGCTAAATTCAAAACTTTGTTTTGGTCCCCAAAATGTCTCCACAGATATAATAAATATCTTACAAACCTCGTTTTCTCGGTTCGTACTGTAAGTTACGGATCCTCGTCTTTTCCGCTTTCTCGGTCCGTAACTTACAGTATGGACCCCGAACTCGGTTAGTAATAGGTATGCAGTACGTGCAAAGATTTTACTGTCAATGAAATAAAGGTGCTCAGAAACCAGCCTTGAGGCAGACACACATAGATCAAAAGGAGTGTTATTGCTGCCCTTGGAGGGATGTTTTACCAGCACATGGTACCCTGCATTTTATGTGAATAATGAACTGATCTAACATCAGCTTTTCCAAACTGACTTATCACAAAATCGATGGCACTCACTAAGAGAATAGCTACTGAGATCTTGGTAGTGAAAGCGTTCACCGTAATATTATCGCCAGCTAGCATCGAGACTTAGATGTGCTGTTCTGAAACCCAACATACTAAATACTATAATACCTTAACAACCGCAGCTTTGTTCGACTCAATAGTACATTATAACTGTTGCAGTTCAATTTTTCCTTGGTTCAAATTCTATTTTCCTTTGTTTTTTTTTTTGTTTTTGTTTTTTTTTTTGTAGGTAATTTATGATAATGAGTTTGAAACAAAGGAAAGTAAAATTTGAACCAAGGATAAAACTGAACTATAACATAACTGACCAACCTGCCCAATGCGACCAGGTGTCTTGTAAACCACACCACCGCTAGATACTCCAGCACAGACATGACCCCTCGCATCCACACAAACAGCACCAACAGTGTCCATAAGCACCTCTGTTTCCTAAAAAAAACGTTAGTTTATAGACCAAATGCATAAATGGTGGCCAAAAATGTATTCTTTTGTTTACATGCTAAATTAATGTCATTAACCTCGCTCTGAAGCAACATTTCTTTTCAATTTTGTCCATGCAAACGATGCTAGTGAGTCTAATTAGCACATAAACAAAAGAATAATTTTTTTGCCGCCATTTATGCATTCGGTCTATGTTCACTACCTCTAAGAGAAAGTTGGAGTTCCTAGTTTTGAAGAAACTGCTTCAGAGAGCGTTATCCAGGGTTGATACTGAAGAAATGGTAAACCTGCAGCGTGCTGCCATCGAGTTAAGGACGCACGCGTGAGGTTGCTACGCACGAAAGGCGAGGCGCAGGCAAGAGCTTCGTTAGCTTCTTGAGTGCTTAGCCAACCTCTTTAGTGTGTCCATAACTCGATGGTTGCACAGCTGCTGCGTTTACCATTTCTTTTATAACATAAGACGTCATGAATTTTATACAGGTTAACAACCTGACGTCATCATGCAACCCATGGGCAAATAGATTGCCCATAATGGTGTATTAGCCAATCATAGAGCGCGCTTTCCCAAAGCTATGTTATAAATCAAATTAGTATAAATACTCAGGTGATTATACAAAATCGCGCGCTCTGATTGGTTCGCTATCTCGGATTATCAGCCGATAATCACCTGGAGGAACAAAATGGCTGCCGGTCGTTCGCGCTCTTTTAATGAAATAAAATTTTTTCATGTTGTACAATGCTTTTTCTTTTCTTTTTTTAAAATAATCACCTGTTTATTTATACTTAAACAATTATTCACCAATAATCACTAATTGTCAATTATAAAATAACAATAATAAAAGAGGTAATCCTCACATCATTAAATGCAATTTTTAGGACGTGTGATTTAGGCTGAGAAAAGAACACTAATCTTGCAGCTAAGAGAGAGAAAGGAAAGAGGGGCAGCCTCAAGTCAACTCGCACATGTCTTGCTTATTAACCTCCTCCTGGAGGGTGTGGAGTGTTTTACCACTACCTATGCAATTCAAAGTCAGATTTTTGTCTTTTAAATTTAGTTGGTGGGAAGTAATAAACTATTTTTTTTTTGGCAAACATCAATGCAAAACTCCTGAATGGATGGCAGACACAAAAATTCCCTGTTTTGATCTTGAAATGCAAACATTTTCAATGAACCTTATGGAGAGCATTTTTTTCAGTACACAAACTCAAAATGAAGTTTCTAGCTATGTAAAGAATCAGTTATTGACCAAGCTTGCTCAGGACTATACTGGGTGAACATCAGCCCTCTGTCTTTCTTGTACAGACCTATAGGGCTAATATTTCCCAGTACCGTCAACCCTTGCACTTGGTCAATAAGTTCCATTTCAAGCATCAAACTTTTCAGGTACTGAATCTAATGCTGCTTAAAAAAATTTTTTGTTCTTGGTAATTTGCATTGAATTCTGCACATGAAAAGTTTGACGTTTGAAATGGGCCTACAATATAACTACAGTATGGAATATTACTAAAGCATATGAGGTCACAATGTCTGGATTTAGGACAACTTCCTTTTGTTATGTATATTAATCAAGATTTAGTAAAGGGAACCCAACTGAGTAAAATGACCCTGTCCCACTTGCTAGGGAAGCCTGTCACAATACCAGACTTGGTCTACCTTGACTGCTCATCCTAAAACAAGGAAATTGTCATAGACGTTGTAAGAAATGTAACAGCTACAGTCAATTTGGAATTTTCTCCTTACATTTACAGGGTTGCAGAGGTCTTCAAGCCTACACCTTTTGACAGATTCATACATGCTCCCTGTTGATGCTAACTCCTGCTCTTGCAACTTGCACCGTTTCCATGTCTGCATACTTCTGTCTTTCAGAACAAAACAATGGAACTGTAGTAAGATTATAAATAATTGACCTACCTATCACAGAACTGAGATCAAAACTTGTAATCATAAGCAGTTCTCTTGAATAAGTGGCAAGAAACTTGTGCAAACTAGGCAAATTGTAGAGATACATTCACATAACAAGCAGCCAATTTTGAGGCATGCATTGATACAGTTAGATGTATAATCAATGGAATGATTACTGTACCTGTAATAAACTCTTCTTCTGAGCTTTCTGAGAAACCATGTTCTTTTGCCCACTGGAGAGCTCCATCCCCTGCCAGAAAGCTGTGAAAATGTTCAACAGCACTACATCAGAGAATGAAGATGTTTCCCTTTAACAAATACCATATAGTAATATCACCATAAGCGGTAGTTTTATAAAAAAAGGCTACTACACAGCAGCAAAAAGAAAAAAAACATCAATTTTGTTTTTTTCGTCATAAAAAATATTTCATGCATGAGCGCTGAAAGTAAATTCCCTTTTTGTTCAAAAAGAGAATATAATCATATTTTCAAGCCACCATGTAATGTCCTTTCTGTTAAAAACCCATAAGACATGAAACATACCGTACATCTGCCTTAATAATTAAGTCAACTTGTCCACATTTAGTCTACCATTTATCATTACTTGGAAAACAGTAGAAATCTTATTAACCAATCAAATTGACTTCAGTAGTGTGACGTACTTACTGGGAAATATATGCCCCTCTCATTGTTGCATATGCATGTTATTCATGATGCATCATGGAAGCAGGACAGTGCCAACAAGCTTGAAGAAGCAGAAGAAGCAGTTTTCAAATATGGTACTTGAATCTGAACAAGATGTGAACGCATGTTTCAAGCCTTATGACTTTCTGTTACAAACTAATGATAATGTGAAGGTTGAAAAAATTACATTGGAGGGAGAAGGCCTGCTGGTGATGGCCCTTTCAATTCTTCTTGCAATAGCAAACTTGCCACCTGGATTGGATTTCTGATTCCTATAAAAACAAACAATAAAGAATTCAGCAGTATGAAAGGTAATGAGTACAGCATATCTGTTAGTAAATATCAATAGTACACCAATGTCTTGGACAACAAAATACAGTCTGTTCTCCCATTCCCAAAAGCCAATATATGGCTCATGTATCATGGGCTCTTTGATTCAGGCTGGATTGTATGGCTAGCCAATGCATCAAAATAGAAAAAAAAGATGGGAAATTCCATCAGTTACAAGACTACAGTTGTGTACATCCTTACTGCCAAATTTAAAGACCACTGAATAAGAAAAATTCCTCTGACAGCCAAATTTAATTCTGTTAGCCTATGACCTTGTCCAGTTTATGTAGTCCTTGCAAAATTCAAATGTGCAACCTTGGCATTCCAGCCATGGTCACAAACTCCTATTTTTAATTTTCATGCACCTTCTTTAGCACCTACTGTAAGTTCGTTTCAAATTCAGTTTCCATTACAGTCAGCACTTTTATCTCTAGCTTGACAAGGACAGCACTTGTTGTTATCTTCTTCTACTCCATATACTTGATTTATTTTCCAGTCAAACCAACTCATATCAACTCACTTCAATCAACTCATATCAATCAACTCATCTCAATCAACTCAATTTAGCTCATTTTAACTCTTCAGGTTCCAACAGTTCTCTAAGAGTTGCATTTGAGGGCTCCAATTAAAGTACCTGAAGTTAGGTTCAATGTTTAGTCTTGTCAATAGCAGTGCTTGGTATTTCTTTCACAAAACTAAACAGCATGAAGCAATATTACCAGTATAATCCCTAAAAATTAACTGATCTAGTACACTTAATCACATTGACCCTTGAACTCCTAAGGGGTCTCCCTATGATGAGAAAAATCATCTGGCGTTAGCCAGAGTAAAATCCATAACATCACTCTTAGGATGGAAAGGGTTAACAGATTAATGAGGTTCACTGGCCTACACTATCACCTACTTTTCAAAGCTGGATCCAGGCTTCCTTAACCCTTTCACTCCCAAGGGGTCTCCATTTGACGAGTAAAATCGTCTGGCGTTAGACAGAGTAAAATCTATAAAGTCACTCTTGGGAGTGAAAGGGTTAAGGGAGATAGTTTTTAACCCTTTCACTCCCAAGGGGTCTCCATTTGACGAGTAAAATCGTCTGGCGTTAGACAGAGTAAAATCTATAAAGTCACTCTTGGGAGTGAAAGGGTTAAGCAGAAGGCCCACACTGACTGATTCACTGAACCACTGACTGGCTGACTCACTGACTGGCTGACTGACCAACTCAGTGACTCACTCACTGACTGACTCACCAACAGAATAACTCAGTGACTCACTGACTGACTCACTCACTAACTGACTCACTCACTCACTGATGCACTGACACACTGACTGACTGACTCAGTGACCGACTCACTCACTCACTCATTCATTCACTCACTCACTGACTGGCTGACTCAGTGACTGACTCAATCACTCACTCATTCATTCACTCACTCACTCACTCATTCATTCACTCACTCACTCAATCACTCACTGAATGGCTGACTCACCAACAGAATAACTCAGTGACTCACTGACTGACTCACTAACTAAATGACTCACTGACTCACTGATGCACTGACATGCTGACTGACTGACTCAGTAACTGACTCACTCGCTCACTCATTCATTCACTCACTCACTCACTCACTGAATGGCTGACTCACCAACAGAATAACTCAGTGAATCACTGAAGGACTCACTAACTAAATGACTCACTGACTCACTGATGCACTGACTGACTGACTCAATGACTGACTCACTCACTCATTCACTCACTCCCTGACTCACTGACTGACTTAGTGACTGATTCACTAACTCACTAACTGGCTGACTGACTGACTGAATCACTGACTCACTCACTCACTTACTGTCTGCTGGTTGAATGACTAACGCACTGATTGACTGACCCTTCAAAGCACCAACTGCTCCAAATCCCATGGAATCCCCCTCCATAACACTTGAATCACATTCCACTTGACCAGTCCTTGAAAGGTTGGAACCTATACCAGCATTTGTACAGGGGCTGTCCTATAATAAAACACACCAGACAATTTTAAACTTTATAAGTTTTACCACATTACATATAATAATATTATAGAGTACTTAACATGTAGTAAATATAACTAAGAATTAAAAGCAAATTGACCTTATTATATAAAACATTGCACTTTAATCAGCTCATAAATAGGCTTAAATGTAATTTAAGCTAGTTAACTATGAGGAGCAATGTTGTGTGTTTTTTCCCTCGGTGGTTTCATCCTACAGAGTGTTAAGTGTATCATCAGTCAGTATGTCAGTTGTCAGCGGTTTTAGCAGTTAGTATTTGTAGCTGTTAGCATTTTTAGCAGTTAGTGTTTGTAGCAGTTAGCGTTTGTAGCTGTTAGTGTGTTTTACTGGTGATCTTATCATCAGTTGGCATCTGTGGCATCTGGTATTTTGTCAGTGGTCCACACATGTGGGGCGGGGTGTTTGGATCTACAGATGACTCACAAGAAAGCATCATGTTGTCATTTCTGGTGTGCAGCAGGTAGCCATCTTGGCAAGTAATCTTCGTGGTCAGCAGAGCCCTGGGACAGTTGATTAGGATGACGACCAGCAGTCTTATCCTGCTGCCTTGGTTCATCATGCGCATCATGTACTTTTAGTGTGTATTTTGCCTTCCAAGTTAGCAGTTGGTCTTGATTCGTTCTCATCTGTTCTTCTAGTTCCCCTCCCTCCCCATCGCCCTTGGCTTGTGTCATAGTTGTGTTTCATTATTGCTTCAGTTCTATAATTATTTCTATCATTAATATATTATTATATCATTGGTTATCTAGCTATTTATTTATTTATTTATCATTATTTTTTTCTACTGAGTCTGCTCAGTGTGACGGGTGCCCAGTGTGAAGTGTAGTGTGTGTGGGGGCTCATGGCTAGGTCAGCAGGCAGTACCTGCCGGCTGGGCAGTTTTCTTAGGGCGTGGGTTTGGGCAGTCATTCAGGCCCATAGCCTCGTGGGGCATCTAACTTCCACCTTGCGACGATTGTTGTTAACTAAAGTTTTATGCTTATTGTGCAATAATACACACTACATGCCAATAACATTTTAGAAAACCTGGTTAAGAAATACGAGGAAATGTAGCTGAAAAATATTTGGTACCTCCAAAGACGTGATTGCCATAGTTACTACTTCTACCGCTGGCTGACCTCTTTCAATGGCTGTCATGGCCTGTTGATATTTAAAACAAATCAATTGTTCCATAAATCATTTTCCCTTGTATCATGAATTAACTTGACAAACACTGCCCAATTCTTGGGATTTTTACTTGTATTAAGTTGATTAAAAATGTATTAACATTCTAAGAAGAAGTTGCTTTGTGATCATTTCTGGAAATAAATGGCTAAGCTAACCTTGTTACAAGCTGTCCTGCAGGCCTCTTTATATTCCATTTCATGTGCAACAGAGTGGTAACCTGCTCCTAGAAATACAATTCAGAACTCTCAGATTTGAACCTGGCAAATTAAATGCAGCTTAAAATCAATGCAGCTTACCATAAAGAAAGAGCATGCTAAAAGGGTTGGAATCTCACAAACAGTAGTACCAGGGTTTACCAGCTGAGCTTTCAAGTTACTAATACTAAGCCCACAAATGGCTATGCAAGGAATACTTTCAAGAATTTTTTATGAGAGAAAACACATACAAGATAAAACAAAATAATTCCGTCTGTAAATGGATTTAAATGGGAAAATTATATGCATAAAATTAGTGCTGGTGCCAAAAGAATATCTGAGTTAGTCTGATAGTGAGACATATCACAAAATCTTTGTTTCCTTGTTTGTCTATTTTCCCCTTTGTTCACTCCTATTTGTTTCTTTACTTATCTTCTTCACTTTTTCATTCATTTATTTATTTATATTTTTGTTTATTAATTATTTATTCATTTATTTTATCGTAATTGTGCTTAATCCATGAGCCCGTGCAATCCTGGTTTTGTCGCGGATCCCCTGAACCATCGGTTGACTGCTGGCGAGTGGGTTTAAAGTAAACATTATAATCAACACTAGCCAAACTGCATTTCTATTGGCAAATTATTTCAAATCAGTTTTCATGCTATGATCTTCAAGCCCTCGACGTCACAGCATGGTTCATGTCAACAAACAAGGTTCATGTCAAAAAAAAAACACAGTCTGTACGATCTAGTTTTACTAACCAAGGTGGACAGCGATAAATCCCATTCTTTGCTGCTCGATCGCTTCATCAATGGTTAGTCATTGATTGCCAATATCATCCTTATTTCACGGTTACTCAATTTTCCCACCGAAATCCTCCAACTCTCGTCAAACAATTGGACCCATCATGTAAATCTACACAAAACGTTCCAGGGCATATTTCGAGGGATATTGGTTGTGTAAACCTACACTGTCACGGAAAAGATTTTTCAGGGAAAAACTAAGAAAGAAAATTTTGGTAAACCGGCTTTCGCCTCGGATGAATTTTCCTTGCGGGACAAAGCCCTTATCCCGAGCGGGCAAGATAGCTCCATATTGCCCGCTCGGGTAGCCAATCACAGCGCGAGATTCGGTTCATCTTGCCCGCTCACGGAGCTAGTCATATAATAAATACCTCTTATTAATCGAGTTCGAGGTCCGTACTGTAAAATACGGATCCTCGTTTTTTCCCGTCGATTTATGGCCCGCGCGCTTCGCGCTTGGGCCATAAATCGACGGGAAAAAACTCGGTCCGTATTTTACAGTACGGACCGAGAAAACGAGGTTAATAAGATATTTATTATATCCCTGGAGTCATTTTGGCGACCAAAACAAACTTTAGCGGGCTGTACAGTGAAGTACGGCCCGCTAAATTGACCAATCACAGCGCGCGTACTAATTGAGAGATATAATAAAGCATTTTATCCGCTACCTGTACCAGAATGCGAGATCTTGAAGCAAATGAGTCACTTGTTTTAAAGAAACATAAGGATTGTAACCGGGTGCAATCGAATTCGTATTTGCTTTGCATTAATTAATTTGAAACGCATATATTTTATAGCATAAGACAAACAGTTCGTTAAAAAACGTAGAGTGGTGTAGTTTCGACGGTGTTTGCAAGTCTATTGGACTGCATCTTTCGGCACAGTACGGACCTTACGCTAGTTCAATAAAATCTGTATCTACCATGAAAAAAATATACTATTTGGACATAGGTTCTCAAGTATTCAACGCGAGAATACTAAGCAAACATTAGACTGTTCACAACCCTCTATTCTTTCGCATCATGCATACATACATACATACATACATACATGATTCGCATCATGCATACATACATACATACATTGAGAGAGAGAGAGAGAGAGAGAGAGAGAGATAGATAGATAGGTAGATATATAGGTAGGTAGGTAGATAAATAGATACCCAATACAAGTGTTATTTACGTTTATTGTTGTTGTTTTATTTTGCGAAATGCGGGGATAAAAATTCTAATTTGCGAAATGGATTATAATTTTGAAACCTCTTGGTTTTAATATCAGATTTATGGTCCAAGCGCGAAGCGCGCGTGCCATAAATCCGAGCGGAATAAACGAGGATCCATAACTTCCAGTACGGACCGAGAAAACGAGGTTTGTAAGATATTTATTATATCTCTGTAGACATTTTGGCGACCAAAACAAACTTTTGAATTTAGCGGACCGTACAGTGAAGAACGGCCCGCTAAAGGGACCAATCACAGCGCGCGTACCAACTGAGAGTTATAATAATTGGTAATTTGTATAACGAAAATCTTAGGCATACCTTGGTAATGAAGATTTGGTTATGAAAAAGAACATTGTTTACTAGTCAATGCGTCTGTGTCGGAAATGAATCCAAAACCGCTCATGCAGTGAGGGGTTTTGGCATATTTTGCTTGCAGTATGTGTCTTAAAAATCAAGTTTGGAGAGCGTTTCAGTCACCAATTAAAACGAAACGAAAATTAAAAGCAAAAATGGGTGGTTGACAGTTCACTCACTGACCAATTGAAATCATGATGAAGGGAAAAGCAAAGTAAACAGTTTTTCACCTGTTTTGTCTTTCAATCCATTTTACCTAAGGAAAACGACAGCTGAAAAAACGACGTCACAGGCAAGTTTTGTGTCGGTCGGCTCGCTTTAAACGTCTTAATTTTAACCTGAAGTATCTTTAACCCCAAAGTAGAGAAGGAGAAAACTCAACAGTCGCGTAATTTTTGCTTAAATTTGCGACGGTTTCTGTCCTTCGGTTTCCATGACACCTTAAGTATTATGAAACAAACTAAGGCAACCTTCAATTTACATCCGCCGCAAAAGAAAGTTATCAACCGACGCAATCTCTAAACTTTCCTGCGGGCTTCGAGAAAAGGTAAGCTTGTCTCTAGTTTGGTGTATTTAAGAGAGACTTGAATGGATTGGAGCTATTTCTTTCATAAGATAAGCTTTAAAAGGAACAACCCAGGTCAGCTCCGTTAAAGTTTAAACGACGATTTAGAAAGCGGTCTTTTTACCAAACGTCATCAGAGTTTGTAGCTACGATTAAAGAATAACAAGGCAATATTGAATTTTACGAAGTAGCACAAAATATTGTTAAATCGGCTAAGTTTTCACGATGCAAAACCAATACAAAATTTTAGACCATCATAAAATTGTCGACAAGAGTATAAATCACGATGCAGCATCGCTTAGCAGGACTCGTTTGACACTGACTGAAACAACATAAAAAAAACAACATAAAACTTGTTTTCTTATGAACGGGTCTGTCGCACTTTTCGCAGTATTTATCAGTACCTTTTGAAATGACTCTATTTTCAGTTATCTGATGCCCGCCGTCAATGAACTATTTAATGCAACACAAAACATTGTTTGTTTTTGCCAAAGAACTGCGGAACCCTGGTCGACTGAGTCTATACCATGGTCTTTTTAACAACCTATCTTACTTCTTGATCAGAAACTAGAGAGTTATAAGGAAAATTTAGTCTTTTTGTTAGTTTGTTAGACAGTTAGTCAGTCTCCTAGAAAGTATTTTCAGCTAAATACGAACAAAATCTGCTGAAAGTCAAGGCTTGAGAGTAAAGTTCCCTGCAGATCTAAGATGAATAAAAATTTTAGCCCCAGAATAACCATTTATTAATAAAACTTTCGCCAAGGTACAAGAAATGAGTAGAATATTAATGTTAATTGTTTTTAATCGTTCGGTATAAAAGCCTAAATGGGCCTTTCTTCGTGAACGGAAGTTGCAACGGCTATTTCACGCGACAACAGAGAATTTCACCTAGACTGGATTAATCAGCATTGGCACTAATAAAAGAATCTCTAGGATTTGCTTGACGTTTCTTGATGATAAACACATTGAAGTGAACCTCTACAACGGCTAATTATCCATAGAATTTCAACATAGAAAATATCGATAATTTAAGGGGACTTTTCGCAGTTCATTGAATAAACATTTTCTTTCACATCCACGCTCAGTGAAATCAAATGTGCCACCTTTTAGGGACGGACCATTAGAAAAGTGATGGGGGGGGGAACCAAAAAAAAATTCATGCAAGGCAAAATGCCAAAAAAAAAATTCATGCAAAGAGGAAGGTAAAAAAAAAATTCATGCAGAAGGAAGGTCCAATTGTGACTTTTTCACACGTAGTAAAAAAATTCGTGCAGAGAGGTTCACCTAAAAAAACAAAATTCCTGCAAAAGCAGTGAGCGAAAAAAAAAATTCGTGCAAGCTGAAAATTCCCCACCCCACCCCCCCCTCCCCATCACTTTTCTAATGGTCCGTCCCTTAGGGAGGGCAATTTTCACTAAACCAGTTCGTTTGCAATATACCCATACTGCATAGAATCTGAGTTACAAAGATCAGCAAAACGTACAATGTCAAATGCAAACGAAAGACGTGTTTAGGTATTAATTATTTTTTTACCAATGAGTAATTGCAGTTGATCATGATGGATAATATAATGGTAAAACATAACGATCAATTTGAACTTGTCAAGCAGCTGTTTTATATGACATTCGATCGCTTGTTGTGAGGTGGTGACGTTTTATAATTCATCTGTCAGTTTGCCGGCTAGATAAACAACAATTATTTGACAGTGTTGCTTAGGTATCAACCAAACTGACAAGTTTTGCTTGACTTGCCTACTCGAAAGAGAGAACACCACGTTTCCAGGGAACGACATATTTAACAGGCACGTTTTTAAGTTTTTAATATTTTTGACATTAACCTTTTTTTCCTTTTTTTTTTGCGATAAAAATAATATTAACATCGTGTTGACAATCATGCTATCTCTTCCACGTTGTATTTCAAACCAAATTTAGTGCAACCGAATCAAGTTCATTTTTAATACAGTGGCATATCGTTATATCAGAGTTTCACTGTATGCAAAAATGATAAGCTTGAGTCGCAACTAACTCTGTCCATTTCTATTTTAATTCGAGAACAAACTAAATTGAGAATATAATGACATTTGAAAAACAAATTGATTTCAGGAGGCGCTATATTCACTGCGATTTCATTGCGAAAGCGAAGACTGAGATTTTTTGGAAATTTTAAGAACAAATCGAAGTCGGGCGGTTTTGAACAGAATCTGTTCCCGATAAATGTAATTAGTGGAATGTTCTAAAGCAGCGTTATGTATTAGGTAACATTTGCAGGAAATTACCAGTGAATGTTTTTGTTTTCAAATACGTTTTTCCGCTGAAGGCCGTTTTAAAACATGGACACACTCTTACCGGGTATTCTTCTCTCGCAGCTTCACTCTATGGCAACTCACTTCACTTTACGCAAACAAAAGCGGAAGGCCATTTAGCTGTTTCGTTGTCACTGTTAATAACTGAGATCCGATACTCCCCAGCTCAGTGGGAAATAAATATTGAGTTATGTGTCGCCAATGGTAACAGGTGCAATTCTGGTAAGAAATTAAAACTCGGCGCGAACTGCCTTCAAGTTCAATTTTCGGAGACTTAGAGGGAAGAAGAGACATTCTGAACATTGGACAACACATCATAGAGCAAACTTCGCAATAGAACCATAAAATCGAATTCCTTTCTCTGGATTAAGCAACGTTCCTTCCTTAAAAAGGTAATTTTTGAGAAGAATTGATATTCTATGAAGTTCTGGTCAATTTAAGATTCGTTATTTTGTGCCTGAACGGTAGGGGCAAAAATATAACTTTTAAATATTGTTCTTTTGTTTTTTTTTTTTTGCTATTGCGCTTTTCGTTTATGAGCGACTTATTTGAAGCTCATTTTAAAATACTTATAGAAAAATCCATATCAAGCGGTAATGTGTCCAACGAAGTAATGTCCTCCGCCAACTTTTATAGTTGTTGAGTTTTTAATTTCAGCCACCTTTTCGTGTTGAAATTGATTGTTTACATCCGCCACTCCAAAACTGAGTTGCAAGGCAAGTGAAAAAAGCAAGATAGCCTTTCCAACTTCTGCCTTTCGAACAGTTTGCTTTTATCTGAAAACCCGTTTGATTACAACGTTATAATTTATCAACGTAACGTGTTTTTATTCCCCTGGAAATACGAAGACATTGAACGAAAACAATTTTATCTTTTTTCAGGTCTGTACAAGTACGAATGTCCTGGCGCCATCATGTGCAAGAAAAAAATAGCTGGAATTATGCTTGTTGTTGTCGCCATTTTGTTACTGACGCTGGGCATCGTGTTAGGTTTGTTAATACCAAATATGACCCTGAAGCAAGTAAAAGGGCGAACGTGTGTGGATAGTAAAGAGAGTGCAGGCTACAAAACTTGGGTAAGTAACTGAAATCTTTCTACGATTCACTCCTGAATGTTCACCTTGTTTTAAACCTCTGTTGAAATGAGAAAGGTTTGAAAACTGCGGCAGGATAAAAGATATTCACATACTGGCCCCGTCATAAAAAGAATTGCCTCAAAAAGATTTGCGAAACTGTATTAAGATTCACATCTTCGAATGCTCATTTTACAGCACGTTTATGCGTGTTTATATAGACGCGACAGCATGTAAACTTCAGTTTGCGTGCTGATTTTGTCAAGCCTATCCGATATTTTTCTTAGTTTCTTTGTTTTTATGTATTAAGTATATGAGAAGGCGGGAAAATATACAAATTGGCCACATACATCACCGAAATAATTCGATTCTATCTCCGCTAAAGATGGCAGACACGTTTATCACCGAGTGCCAGGCAACCTCAAACGCCACTCAGAAATGAACACTTTGAACGGTGACCACTTCAAACCTGCTAAGCTAATGTTTTGCTGAACGTAATTAGTGAATTTAAATGTCTAATGGGGGAATCAAGCCATTTTTTCTAACAAGTGCAGTTGAACCTACAAATAAAGTTAACTGGTTTTTCCAGAGGAGTCGCCAAGAAATGTGATTATTGTTTAGTGACTGAGAGGCAAAGTAAAAGAGTATTAGGAGATTTCTGAAAGTAGCAACTTAGTCGTATTGCGCGACAACCGAAGTACACTAAAGCTAACTGACGAAAGAGAATCTTTTAAAAGAAATCGATCCGAACTATTCGTTTTGACTCAGAACAAAACAACAAGCAAAACTGATCGAGCAAACAACAATCACTGAGGAAAATGAGAAATATATCACAGCGGAAACTTATATCATAGGGCCATCATTGGATAGACGTTTCGTTTATGTACAACTATCGCATTACCTTCAATTAAATTTCATTTTTAGTATTAGGTATAATGTTTTTGACGCAACTCTTTCTGTAATGTGCTATAGAGGCCGCTTACCGCGATCAAAAAAACATCGACAGGACGATTATTATCTCTGTTTAAAGTTTGCCATGGTAACCCGCTGCAAACATAACTACACGGCACCTGCCGGCGGTGATTTGAATATTGAACAGTTTTGCTTTAAATTTAAGTCGACAAAATATCAGACTAGTGGTGAACTTCTCTATAGCGTTCACTAAACTGCTTATGACGCTGCATGTGTAAGGGAAAATTCCGTGGTAACATCCGTGTGATTATGAAAAAATAAACAATTTATATTTTTCGCCAGAACGATCCTCTGTGCATAAGATATGTGACAAAGATTAACGCGACAAACGGACACTCCCACTGAATGACTTGAAATGGACATAATAAGTCCTTTTTATTCTAAGTGTTTTCTCGAACTGATTGTGGTTTAGCGCATTAACAAATTCTCTTCGATTCGAGCCAGCTGGAACCATTTATCAACTGAAACGAAAATTTAGTGCAAGAAGTCTACATACTCTATTAACTATGCTTTATATAATCAATACCATTTACTAGGCGATTTTGATTGGTCCAAGTTGATCACATGATGTAGCCATTCGGTAGACAATGGCAACTGAGTGACTATTGTTCGAGAGTGCGTCTTTGACATATGCAATTTATCTTATATTAGAGGTGAAAAAGTATAAAAGAGAAACGCACGAAAACAATTAATTAAACGAGTGGATAATGTAAGTTGTACAACCGAAGAATTAAAGGGAAGCTGACAAGAGGCCCTTGTCAGCGCATTTGTTTGTTCTTTAAGGGCGTCCTTACAGAGTTTGTTGAATTTTTTGTTACCTGTTTATTCTGGATGAAGATATACAAGAGATCGCTGTCGGGTCATGGATGTATTGCTTACAAAACGTTTTCGGGAATTCCGGTTGGAAAGTAAATGGACCACGTGTTTCCTGGCCCACTTTTGGGAGGAAATTTTTCGGGAACAACGGCAAGTCTAAAAATCTAGTCCTCTTTTTGCAGATCGGAATGTTTCAAACGAAATTTCGTGTTCCATTGTCTTTACAATCATCAGTATAATACCTTTTTATGCCATTTCTTGATTCTCCTTGAAAACAGGAGGTGGGTTTTGCAAATTAATAATGAGCGATAATCCTTAACAGAATTTCCCAATTTTGAATGTAATTTTGTTTACAACGTGCCGAAACCTTTCACTGGCCGGTTTTTCCATGTAAACGGTAAACAAGCGTCATTTTATTAACGGAACTGGGATACCATCAACATCACGCGGTTGTTTGTTGTCAACTGACACTGAAGCGAATGATACACGGTTCAGCATTTCTTGAGCAACAAGCGCGGAACGTTGTTCCCGTATTGGCGCCAAAATTAAACATGGCGGTTGAAGATAGATAATATCGCTGTGCGACCTGTGCTCTGCAAGTATTGTCGCTGTACTCATCAAACGGATGAAGACAAGACGGGAAAATAGAAAAACTTGGACTTGAGAATGGCTTAATTTATTAGATTTAATAGAACGTCAATCGGGGCATATCACACGCTTTTGACGGAACTCGGAAACCTCGACATCTCCAGTACGGGAGTCACAGGGATTTCTTCGTACAGATATTATATCCTCAAGGAAGCTTCTTCTCTGCTATAGCTTTGTCTATTACCTCCCGGTTCTTGTAGTCTTACATTCGAACATCATTCACCCTAGGACATTTTTCATACAGACTGATAAGGGTCGATGAACTCACGTTTTTTTTCCGCGGCCATTTTGAAACCTTCAGGAAAGCACGTGACACCAAACTAAAAAGCGATTGGTTTATGTCGTTCAAAAATTTAAAAATAGAATCATAGACTTTAATAGAATAGAGCCGAACTCTATTCTGTTCAACAACATTCAACAATGTACAATATGTTGAAAGTTCAATTTTTAACATTCAACATCACCAGGAGCCCATCACATCACATGATAAACTCAGGAGTGGCAACATTTGTTGCTCAACAAATGTTGAACCGTGTGTCATTTGCTCAAAATGATTAACATAATAATTTGGCATTTGGCTCTTCTTCTTTTCTCGAAAAATGTAATTATAATCATTAATTGGTAGTAAGACTTTGTGTCGTCTTATTCGGTCTGTAATCATACTCGTGATAAGACAAATCGAACTCCCGCTGCATGGTCATCCGATTTTGTTATCACTCCGCGTGTGATAACAGACCGACTTGAACTCCACTCATGTCCTTTCACCATTACTTAGTACTCCTCTGGGAGGTGGGGAGGAATAATGAAATAAGAATAACATAAATTTTTGTTGGAATAATGGAATGATTTCATTTGTGGGAGCATATAACAGAATTACGACTTCCTTTGGAATTATTGATTACATTGTCCGGAATAAGCAGACTTTTTCAGCTGAGTAATATGTCCTTTTTACTGGAGCAACAATAATGGAATAATGAACAGGCGACTATTCCTCTTCACCGTCCGACAATAGGGAAAAAAACTTCAATAGTTACTCGGAGATCGTCTATGATCGTTCGCTAGACGGAACTGTGGAAATAAAAAAAAACTGTTACATTTGTGAGCGTATGTCAGTCGGTAATGCTGGAATGATTACATAGCCTGTGTACAGCTCCCCCTCCCCTCAAGACAAAATCGGGACAGGGGAGGGGTGAGGTGGGAGTGACTGTACACAGGTTACCAATTAGACGGCTCGTACGTAATTTCTATCAACTTCCTGGGGTTTCGCCCTCGTGTAGAACCCAACTCGCCATAGCGCTATCACGAATCCTGCAATTTGATTTCTTTGTCCTTCAGCCGGTACGAGGTTCCCTGAGACTCAGTAGCTTACGCATGTGTGCAGTGGATCATTGGTGACTTGTTTTCGTTTCTGATTGGTTGTGGTAGAATATCCGCTTGAAGAACGAGATATCATTATTAATTTTCGAACAGTTTCTTATTAAAAAAATAGTGTGTATCAACTGAATACATTAGTAAATTTAAAGTAACCCGTGTTCATCTCAATGAAAAATGTTCGTTTTCTTTTCTCAAGGAGGGCCCGACTCACGGAACTACAAGAGTCTACATCTGGAATATTACGAATAAAGACGGTTTTCTTTATGGAGGAGAAAAACCAAAGGTAATCAACATCTCTAGGGAAATTAAATGATTTAAGGTATGTTTCGTTCGTGCACGTCATGGCATCATCATAGAGAGTCTTAATTGCTAATTAAGAGGTTTTCTTAACATTTTCATTTGTTGATGAAATCAAGTAAGGTGACCATTCTATGAAAGCTTCTGTAATGTGATGCTGATTGTTTTACAGTGCAATGCATGTATTTCTGCACTCTTAATATATTAGGTACTGAGATATATAAGATATGAGATATATTTGGCTACTGCGTATGAAATAGTGCAGGAACCAATATGTCAAAGGAAACACGAGTGATTGAGTGAGTGAAGGAGCCAATCAGCGCGTGCCTAGTATTTAACCAATCATAGTGCACAATACAATTCGCTTTTATATCGATTTATATTTAAACTCAGAAGAGAATATGTAAAAGTAATGAAATTGAGGAAAGGCGATAGATATGGCAAAAAAGTCCGAATAAACTTAATAAATGCAGTAGCCACATGCGTGCACTACTGACCTGTTTTTATCATTGCTGTGCCACAGCTACAATCGTTGCCAGTAGGCCGGTTTTCTCCCTCGAAACATGACAAAACACATCCTATAACTTTCCACTTCCCCTCCCTCCCCTCCCCTCTCAATGTTGAGGTTGTTACCAATATGGCACATCACGTTCTTTTTAAGTAATGGTCCGGCGAAGAAGCAGGCAGAAAAACAACAGCGCTTGGCAATAGTGTCAGTTAAGTTTGTGGTGCTAATTGGCGCATAGAGCAAAAGCCAAATTTGGCCGAGAGACAGAAAATAGGGATATGGAAAAGACAAGATCTAAACATTACGTTTTTTAAATCTTTTTTCATTGTTTTTTCGTGGGTTTTTTGGTATTAGCCAATGAGATGAGGCGATTTAAATGGAATTAACAATTAACTGTTCGCATCTTTGTAATGAGTTTTGTCGTACACCTGCCTACCTTTAAGCCGGACCATTACTTAATCTCCATAGTGTTACCTTGTAATCAGAGCCAACATTCTTTCTTTGGGTGGGGCATGGGGAGGTGGGGTGGGGGCTGTAAGATGTGCGATAACACAAAACAATACGAAAACATCAAAACTGACTGATTATCGGTCCAAGACATTTTTGGCAAACATTGTAATAATGTGCCAGAGCGGACATGTGCACTGCCTGCCTTCTTATTTTGAATTTGCTCTTTCAGCTTGAAGAAAAAGGACCGTATGTGTACTCTACGACAAGCAAACAAATCGACGTCTCATTTGAAAATGAAAAGAGGACTAGCAAATCATTTGAGAAAGGTGAATTCAATGAGAGCTTAACAAAGGAAGAATGTCCGACCTGCGGGGAAAATGACCAGGTATGCATGCGTTGATAAATTTGTTCAGGTCGTTACGCAAAACTCTTTTTCTTTTTACCAGTGCCTGCGTGCTGGTCGAGGGGACGCGGGCACTGGGAACAAATTTCATAACTTCCGTTTGCGTTGGCAAGTGGTGAGCAAAACGAGGAAATGTGATTTACGTATGAGGAAAGTATTATGTCCTTAGGAAAAGATGGTCTGTAATTAAGCGGCTGTTGAAAATTCACAAAAACGACCGCTTGCGTGACAAGGAAAATATTTACGAGGTGTACAAGATGTCACGGTCATCATCGTTACGATCATTATTATTATTATAATTTTTTGCCTTGGTGTCCTAAATGTTTTTGACTGTGACTGCGCTCTGATAGTGACTTGTTTCGTTTCAGTTCGCCGTTCTTAATATTGCATATCTGAGACTTACGACACAACTGCAGTCAGCAGAGTCTTTCAGCACGGCTTTCATACCGTTTGCCACAAATGTTGCTTTAAGTTCAGGAAACAGAAGCAACCTCCTGGTCACCTTTGGCCTTCTACAGCTGCCACCAAATGTATCCTCAAACTTTCCAACGTTTGGTACCTTTGTAAATTCGACCCCCTCATATACACTGCTTCTACAACAAAGAAATAGAACGAGTTTTTCCTTAGTAGAGATGAGCGGCCTGTACGGAGCGATGGAAAACGTTCAAAAATTCGGCAATTTAATGAATGCGACTGTTGTTGCTTCATGCTCGAGTGGAATTCCGACCAAGGGTTGCGGACTGCTCATAAACCTCAAGACCTATTTAAAAATGGCTCAGGGTCCGAGCACACCGCCCCCTGGGTTTGTGAATGTGACAGCCAACATTGATGACATATTGTGCCCTTCGGTGAATTTTTCCTGCTTTAAAGCTCCATCTGATAATGAAACGATCCGTGGTTTGTATAGACTGGCTGCAGCAAAGTTCATGTTGGGCCCTTTTCGTCAAACTGTCCTGAAATTTCTTGAGGACAATAATTACGGTTTGATCACTACAAGAGGACAACGCGATCTGGCATTAGGCTACGTTATGAAGAAATTACCTTTACCACCACTGTATCCAAACGGCATACCAGTACCCGGCGTTGTTACTTCACACGCCAACGAAAAAGAGGCCAAAAAATCCGCCAAAAGTTCGTCATTTTACACGTGTGAAGCTACAGGGGAGAAAACATTCACGTGGGCTGGTAAGAAACTTTATCAAGGAAAATGTTACAAAGTCTAAAAGATCTACTGTTTAACTATACAGTCTAATACTAACAGTAATAGGATAATGAGGTGAACCTTACTAACTTCCAATTAGCTTTTGGTGGAAGTCTCAAATAGGACTAACGTTTCTTTGTCTTGTATCCATTCTTAGCGTACAACGGTGAAACCAAAGTCAATAAGGCGTTCTACCCGAATGCCAGTTCTGAGGAGCTAAAAATCAAAGGTTACTACGCCCAATACCCTGGTGCCAAAAAACTCAAGGCGTGTTCCAGCGCGTACACTCACTCGGCCAAAAATTACGACATTTTCCTGCCAAAGTTTTATTTGAGCGTTCCAGTGTCGCACCAAAAAAGGGTCGAGTTGTACGATATAAAGATGGGCAGATACGGTTTGGAAAAGCCTTCACTGGAGGTCAATAATGTCACAGTGTTCACGCGCGGACTGTTTGACGTATCCAGGGTACTTCAATCGCCTGTCTATGCTAGTCTGCCGAGATTCCTGTATGGCGACCCATCGCTAGGCCAGGACTTAAATCTTTCCAAACCGGATGAAAAAAAGCACGGCTCCTATGTAAGTACTCTAATGTTCGATAGTGGCGTTCAGTATGCTAATTAGCAATGAGACTACAGGCACGAGTTTACTATGAGTCGACTATTTAACACAAAGAAAACGAGGACGAGAGATCTAATTGTTTTGGTAAAAACCAAGAAACATACAACTTTCAATTTTATACCAATATTTGTGCACTGCATATTTTGCTCCAAGGGCGGGAGTTTTTGTTACTCACTGTCGATCACAGAAAAATGAGTACGTTAGCCAATCAGATTGAAGGATTTGTGATAGAATGCGAGCTGGTCTCTACTTAATAACATTTGGTTCAGGATAGAACAATCATCATTTTCCTAAAATGATTGTGTTTTCTTCTTTCGGATATACTTTTTTTTTTATTCGTCTTAAAGCCACTTGCCAACATTTTTTCCACATCAATAGGAATTTTTTTTTCTGTATTTGTTTGCAATGATGAAAACAAGTTGAAATTTGATCATGTATGTATTTGCTCTTTTTCTGGTCTCCGTTAGGTGGATATTGAACCTATTTCTGGTTCTGCGATGCAGCTCAAACTGCGCATCCAGTTAAATGGAAAGATTTTAACCACTTCAATCGACGAAACGTATACAGGACATAATAGTGTGACTTACATCAACAAACCAATACCTGTCATTTGGTCAGAGACACAGCTCGCCATTGAAGAAGATACGGCCAAGAAATTTGGTTCTCAGGTAAAACCAACGACGAAATATTCTTTCTGTTAAATTAAGGCCATTTCCATAAAATGCTTCTTTTTCCACCATCCGACCGACCTATTTTTATAGACAAGACAAAAAAGCAAATTAATTGATATTCTTTATTTTTAATAGCAAGAGACGCGCAATCAAGGCTTATCAGGAGCCTATGTTTGAATAGAAATTTCTTCACCCAAACTTATTAGTCTGGGTATTCAAAATGCTTCAAGAAAAATCGGAAGCGAAAGCATGCATGTAAGCAGGTCTTATTGCATCCAAACAAGATTTTTATTCATTTTTTCTGGCCCAACTGACCAACCCTTTCGACACGTGTGGTGTTGTTAGTGGACGAAGTTTTCAAGACACCAAACGTTTGAGCTAACTGAAATTACGTATAAGACTTCAGTTCTCAAATTCATCAATAATGCACCAGAGAAAGACAAAATAAATCAAGCCCTGTGACGTGTTTCTATATCTAATGAAACACGGCTCGTTTTTGCATCATTTCTCCTTCTAAATAATTTTGGTTTGAGCAGATTTTCTCACTTTAACACTCGATACACGTCTTTCATCATATATCACATGATATTTCGAAAAAATACTCCGCTGCACTCCATATTTTCAACTCTCTTCTTGGTGATTTTTATGTGATAAAACACTGTCTCTCGTGCTTTTCTACGTTCTCGCGATTCTAGCAGGGTGTTCCAAAGATAGGGTACCTGTTGTAACCATAATGAAATGGCTTTATTCAACTTACAACCAAACTAGATTACAACAAGATGGCTGCCACACAACGTTCCTACTTTAGTACTGCCAAACATACTGCGGGCTCACACACCACATGACAACCATTTGAATAAAACAATAGGAGGATTACATCAGTACCCCACCGCTCACGTACAATAGCTGGACTTTTAAGACCTTAGACTTGTCTCTGTTTGTTTTTTCTTGTAGTTGCATGGTGCTTTGAGGCTGTCCTGTGGACTTGTGGTAGCTCTACCAGTGATAGGTGCAATCTTACTGTTGATTGGCGGGATTCTTATAGTCCTAGCGATCAAAAAGAGTGATGCAGTTTCAGTAGCGTGATCGTAACCTTTTCAATGCCGTATCGTAGTAGTAATTCTCCTTAAAGAAGGCCATACACCTTCCCGCTACACATTCGTTTTGAGAATTTGTTTTTATATCAATACAACATACTTGGATTGTAAGTTTTATCAACTTCTCGAAACCTGTTTGCTTCACACTATATTAATAGTGTAAGGAGAAATTGAACCCTGATCATTTCTTGGAGAGAAAGGACGGATCAGTGTGTCCTTGATGGCTTGCATCTTAACATTTTTGACTGCCGAGAGTTTGAAAATTAAGGCACGGACTTTTCCAAATTATGGCCAGAACTGGACGCAGCATTGTTTCACAAACGTTTTAAGTTTGCAGAAGTGATTTTTAATTTCAAACTAAATCTCATTTTTATATAATTTCACTACTTCACTACCCATTCTCAAATCCTACCCGTTTGGAAAGCCAGGTGTTTCAGTCAGAACTTTCATCCAATACTAGCTACGCCAATGTCGAGATCCTGTAAAAACTGTTTTCGGGCGTCTTCATTCTAGTTTTTTTAGTTTTTTGAGAGCCGTGGGACCCGGCCGAATTTAGCCCCGAGAAGGCCTCGGCATAAAATCGTAAAAATGTTATTCCCGATCGTTTTCAACTCCAGATTTCGGATTTCATACAACAAAGAACGAAATCTCATGGAAACCATTACTGCTAAAGGAAAAATCTACAAAAAGTGGGATAGAGAAGGCTCGGTTAACTGAAGCATTGAGCCTGTTTACTAGGCTCACTCGGGAAGTAATTCTCAAACCTTTCGATTAGAAGCTTCATTGTAACATAAAAAGCATGTATCTACCGATTTTTGTGCCTCGGCAGCAGGGTTTGAATGTGAATGGACCGAGTCAGCCTTTCTTTTGTAAATAAACTAAGATCTGATTGAACAGTTTTTTTTATTTGTTTCGTTTCAGTTAACGAAATAGGTCTGCATTAAAGCAAATAAGACATTTACAGCTACTAAACTTGCGACACTTCTAGCCCTTTTGCCACACGAACATGTGTATAACACGTTAAGAGAACAAATCAACCCAGCCATGGCAGCTTCAAGAAAATAAAGATGTGGGGAAAAGAGGGTGGTAAACTGAGCCCGCACAGCAAACTGTTCAAGCTCTCTCTCTTACTTACCTTGTGATTTTCACACGGGGCACCATTTTGATTTTCCATCTTCAAAAAAAAAAGCTTTTCTTAATGCGTGAAATTAAGGCGCGTTATTAACAAGACGTATTTACACAAGAGGGGACGAAATAATTTAACATTACCTGACGTAAGTTTTGAATTTTCATCAATTATTGTCACTAGTTTGCTGAAAGAGAATTTGTATGTTGATCGGTTCTGGAGCAGACCCGGTTGAGTCGGTGCTTACAAATAGATCACATAAAAATGCTACACCAACATTTTGTAGATTGTATTGCAAATTTCTCTTGTAACTGTCCGAGGGTAAGCTACAACAGACAAAAAAAGATATGGAGGATTCAGAGCGGTGTATCATTGTAAATTTGAGAGGGCTACACTAGCTACCTGTTCACGTGTAAAGCGAGCAACAACAGCGACGCATTATTTAGCGGTACATCAACAAAATCGGACTTTCAGAAAGGAGGGGAAGAAGCCAATGTTCCGAAGAAAGAACGATATAGGAAACGTCCACTCAAATCCTTAATTTTATTAATTATGTACTTTTTTGAGAAATATAGTTCGTGTCAGTGAAAGTCTCTCCTCTCATTTACTAAATGTCATAAATTCTTTAAGTGCACAGATAGCCTAGTTGGTACTAAGAACCTGAGATAGAATTGATTCAAACATGTCTTTCCCGGGAACGGAACTAAAAAACAAATGCTCAAAAGGTTTTTCAGCGAGACTGCGCAGTACAGCTACGCTCAGAAGAATCTTGCCGAACCGCGCGGGGTGACCTGGGAGTCTGGACCAGATATATTCCGCAAGCAGCAACTGAGCCTCGTCTTGAAGCTGCTCTACTTGATCTGCCGCTTTCAGGCCATGAGTATCTGGTAACGAGAAAGTCGAAAAACAAGTTGGTGACGTTAACCAAAGCCAAGCAAAGGTTGTGCTTCGTGAAACCCTCAGGTTCATTGTGTACCACTCACCAACATATGTGAAGCACCTTTAGTTTTCTCTGGTCGCCTTGTGTTCACTTAAGAAGATAAACAGATAAAACGAAAGGTACCAAATACGGTTTACTACCTTCGTACAATGTGGTTAAATTGTGACGAAAGAGTTTAAACCATACCATTGTAGCCTGACACAACCACACTTGAATAGCTTTCCAAATAATGATCACACCGCATGGTTTGATCCACAGATGAAAAAGTTAGAACCACACTGTATAGTAAAACAAACAGTATCACAGTACAGTACTGTTCAGTAGCTTTACAAAGAATGGTCACACTGCATGGCTTGATCACGGATGGAAACGTTAGAACCACACTGTATAGTAAAACAAACAGTACCACAGTACAGCACTGTTCAGTAGCTTTACAAAGAATGGTCACACTGTATGGTTTGATCCACAGGTGAAAAAGTTAGAACCACACTGTATAGTAAAACAAACAGTACCACAGTACAGTACTCTTTCCAAACATAGAGTGGCCGCACCACATGATTTGTTTTCAGTGGATTCAAGGTCCAACTCTCCAATGAATAACAATATCAAATGAAATTTATGCGAATTTTCCTTCAAATCTACGTTCACGACAACGAAGTAATCTTTACATTTTTTGTTGCTAGAACTTACTGGTCCTGAAGAGAATCACAGCTTTAAGACAGGCGTACTCAGAGCTGTCCAGCTTTAACGTCCTTAAAGGTACAAGAGACTCCTTTACGACCTTCAGCTCCTGGGACCTCATTTGCCCACTATCATCTTCAGAGGCACTACCTGAGGTAAGTGGAAACATCCAAATGAGGGCGTCTAGTAGAAGCATCTCCTTCCAGCCTTCTTCAAGTAGAATCACTTGGTCACGGAACGGCAGCCGTCTGAAGGAAGGTAGTCTGCGGCTGAATCTCAGAGATACTGACAGTAACCTGGTGGCTGCCTCATGGAGCGGTTCCGAGGCATGGAAGGTTATGGTATCGATTGCCTGGCGAAGCTCTGACATGCTCAGCTGAGAGACTCGCGCACTTCCGGAATGGCTTCTGATTGGTAGGAGAGCAGTGGTCACTTTTCTACTTCCGTTTATCATTGAATCCCCGGATGCGTTCGCAGAATTGCGAGGAGGGCTGTGGTATCCGTTTTGTTGAGGAGATGAAAAGCCCACAGGACGCAGAAACGTGGGTGACGTTAACGATGCAGAGGGCGGTAATGTGACAGTTTGCATCGAAACACGCCCTCTTGCGGACCCCGCGCCATGCGGCCCTGACAATGTCATCTGTGGGGTAGTGAGGGGTGATTGGCAAACCACGCTGCAAGACTGATCTCTAGTGGAGGTACCTGGGCTTACTCGGGGAGAGACCGCTTCGGTGTTGACCGTGTAATATTGAGGGCTTGAGACTCTGATGGTCTGTGCCTCCGTTCTCGTTTCCTCGTCCTCTGACTTCACTGACACTGGGTTTGTTCCGCCGAGTCTGATCTGAGGTACCTCAAGAGAGTATCCTGGAGATATAAACACCAATATCTGAATTAATAAAATCTTCTTGCAACTCGTAGAAGGTCGACAATTAAAAACCATGCAAAAAAATACTTGCTGAAACATGAACAGATGAAAAAGTATAGAGCATATGCACATGACGTCATGGCAGCCATGTTGGTGTTTCCAAACAAAGAAAAGGCGGCCATGTTGGTGTCCCAAACTGATTCTCCAGGAATTAAATTTTATTCTTATGCAAACATCTTCTTTGGCTCCGTTAAAAACATGGCCACTGATCAAGTGAGTGAATAGGCTCTATAGAAAGACAAACAATACCACACGAGTAAAAAGGTTGAGCTCACCCTGTGGTTCTGTCTGGAGAGAGGTATCAGATAACAGGTCACGTGATGTGACGTCATGTGGACTGTCCCGAGCAAATGAAGGTTCGTCTTCACTTCTTAGCTTAGACCTACGATAAACACCTACAGCAAAGAAATTACTTTAGAACTGCTTTCAGTCGACTATCATCAAACGGCAAAAACGAAAGCAGTTATCTTAAGCGGTCACAGCAGGCACACAGAGTCACACGAACCAAACAAAACGCAACGTAAATAATAACAATAATATTAATAGTAATAATAATAATTATAATAATTATAATAATAATAAAGGTCTTTTTTAAAACAATCTAAACAACAAACGTGTTTAGTTACAATAACATAAATTAAGTCATACAGTAAATACAAGTGGGCAAAAGCAAGCGCGGGTAGACGCATGCCAGCTGGTCACGATTGGTGGATTTGTTTTCAATATTTGGACTTTTGTCAGCAGCGATTCAGTTTACAATAGATTTTTAGCACAACTGGGTGAGCTTTGCGAAAGATGTAATTTTTAGCGCTGTCAAAGGCAAACGCGGAAAAAACAAACCCGAGTTCTCTCGATAAGAGTCAAACCTACGACCTTCCGATTACTGGTTCAGACGCCAGTGAAGGATGTTTAACAGAATTTTTTAAAACAATACCCTCGGATTTACTGCACGTGGAATGAGTAGTCAAAAAAGTGCGAAAACTGGCCTACACCAATCCGTCTCTCCACCGAACAAAGAAAGAAGGTTATCGATATTTCTTATCATGTCAAAGGTTAATGTGTTATTTGATAGGACCAGAACGTTTTAGTGGTCGGATAAAAATGCTTTAACGGGAACATTAAATACTAATTGAGAAAAGCAACTGCAAACTTTAAAGGAAAAGAAATCTCGAAGTTGTCGTGCAAGCTGGAAACATATGCGAGTTAGCAAAAATCGGCGATGAAAATGGATTTTGAGAAGTGCGGTCGGAAACATCAATGGAATAAGAGGTAGTTGGAATCTAACCACTCCTCTCCATTTTCCAGCACTGCGCCTGCTATTTGCCTGCTGTCTCAGAAACACTGGAACATAATGGCAAATGATAAAAAAAGTTATTAATTCCTGCCTCAACAGCAGTTGTTTGTTTCTTGAAAGGCCCGAAATTTTCCGGACAAACTCCACTTGACCAAAGATGTTTTATGCTCACTAAACAGAGTCAGATAGAACGAATTCCCTCCCTAAGAGATATGTTTGGAATGAGTGTTTGTAAAATAAGCGTTTGGCTGCGGCCTTTTTACGACCTGGCTTCGTTGCGAAGACCCGGAAGCTTTAAGAAAATTCGAGCCGATTTCGGGCGCCATATTTCACCTTGAAGTCTAGCAACACAGACGTTTCTGGCCATAAAACTCAGAAATTTCTACCGTTAGATCCGTGTGTAAACAACAGGTATGTTCAATCAGTAAAATCAGTAATCATACTAAATTTTGTGATCGCGACATTTAAGGCATAAACCAAAACCCTGAGTCTGCTAACAGACACTTCTCATCTAAGGCGTAGCTAGGTAGTTCCCGGGGGTATCCCTACTCCTCTTTTGTGAGGTAAGTCCCTTTTTCGTCAAGAATAATGTATGCTTCCAGGAACTTAACTCATCTATGCTGCTATTTTGTAGGCCTCTCCCTCTTCCCCCCCCCCCCCCAACTCCTCCGTCGCTCATCCGAAAAAAATGTCACTTTTAGCAAAACACAACGTGGATGCTAACATGACAATCTGATAGGTACCCTGGATGGGACACCCTTCCCCATTCAAAATTCCTCGCTACGCTCCTAACATCAGATGAAGTTAATTTGTTATCTTGCTCCCTGTCCTACCTTACTGTACGTATATGTCAGGGTTCAATTTTATTTTTGGTTCAAATTTGGTTTTCTTTTGTTTTGGTTATGGTAATTAATGACAGTGAGTTTGAAACAAAGGAAAATGAATTTTGAACCAAGGATAAAATTGAACCACAACATATACATTGAGGGGAAATGAAAATGTACGTCGAGACTCGCCTTCTAAGTTCATTCCAATTTCCAGACACTTTTTCAGCCTGCACGCTTTACAGTCATTGCGACTACTCTTGTCCACAAGACAACGCCCGTCGGCTTTGCAATGCCACGGCTCCGTGCGACGGCACGTCCTTTTATAGAACCCGCTGCAACCATCACACGCGTAAACACCGTAATGTTTACCAGTGGAACGGTCGCCGCATACCTCGCACGCTGAAAACAAAGAGAGATGAAGCAGGTTAAGGTTTATCAACGCTGTCACAATCAAACAAAGAAATAGTGAAATCGTCAGGCAATATGGTTCTCACTTAACCTTGAGCAGGGTCGAACCCAGAGAAAAAATTACGCCCGAGGCAATGTCCATGGTTAAATTTTAATTTCTTACTATGTGCACGTTTTTAGCGTATCTATAATGACTACATATAAAACAAGAAACTGCGACCACGCATTATTTGACACAAATGCCGTATAAAGTCTCAAAATGACTGAGGCAGCTGCCTTGGTTTATTTCTTACAAGCTACAGCCCTACTAAGTAACATAATAATAATGTTACGCTGAATCTGTGAGAGTTTAGGCTGTTTTTTTTTTTTTGAAATGTGGATTCAGTTTTCACTAATGGATAAGACCGTGAAGTGTGGCTATTCTACGGAACACCACCGTATAGCACTGTACTGTGGTACTCTTTGTTTCACTATACAGTGTGGTTCTATCTTTTTCATCTGTGGATCAAACCATGCAGTGTGACCACTCTTTGGAAGGCTACTGAACAGTACTGTACTGTGGTACTGTTTGTTTTAGTATACAGTGTGGTTCTAACTTTTTCATCTGTGCGGGATCAAACCATGCAGTGTGACCACTCTTTGTAAAGCTACTGACCAGTACTGTACTGTGGTACTGTTTGTTTTACTATACAGCTTATTTTTAACTCTTTGCTCATGGATGAAACTCATGTGTAACCTGAGTAACGTAGCGTGATTGGCCGCCAACCAACGCTTGAGACTGGTCTATCTTTAAAAGTAGTATTAGAAGTCCGGTACCTCCCAACATGAAATAAAAATAGCCAAATGGAAGGTCTTCTCCATACTGTGCTGGTAAACCCTCTTGCTTTCGCAGTTCCAGTGATTGGAGTATTCTGCTCATCTAGATTGTTAAAAGTTTTTGGACAGCCCCTGCATAACTCAAAAAACCTTCCACGAAAGTTTCGTGAGAAGCTACGAAAACGACTAAGGCGGCCAGCTTGTATCGTAAGGGCTGCTTTTAACTCAAAGGTTGAGGTGTTCGTTTAAGTGTTACCCGTAAACGAGTTTTAAAGAGACATTAAGAGTGCAACTGATATGGCAGCAAAAAGGAAAAATTGTGTCATTCTTTTGTGACAACTTGAGAGTTTACTGACAGTCGCTTATCTCCATTCTTTCAATTTTGGAAACCGCTGTATTCATAAGTTCAGAATCTATTTCCAGGTCTTACCAATACAAGGGCAATTGGAAATTTCGAGAGAAATTTGTCGTATTAGAATTTACATTCAAGAGTCAACTCTCTGCTTTTCATTTAAATCTATGTAGTATGGAAAATCGTCCGGTTCAGAGACAAAGCTCTTTTAGTGTACGACGAAAACGGAAATTTATATAGCTCAAAAGTGTTTTTTTTTTCTAAATAACAAGCTGTATGCACATTGCCTTTCTGTAATGAAGAGGACTATCAACCGAGTGCAATAACATTAAGAGCACAGAAACACACTGCATGGTTTTATGAGCGCACAAGATTGGCACGAAAACGATAGAACGCACAACTTTAGCTGGTTGGCTTTTTCACCAAGGGAAACAGACGGGAAAACTAAAAAAGGGCATAATAGATTCCGTTTCGGACCTTTCAAAACAGTTGAGATATTTATCTTGCATGCCCTTTTCTCTCAATGTCTCGTACGACAAAATCATGGGACTTTTAAAAAACTTGGAGGACGAAGCAAACATCTGAGAGAGATTTTCTACGTTTCTTTTAATGAATTGTCATAAGTTCTATGGTGACCAGTGAAAGCTGATATTTCAACTGAATTTATGGCAGTTTTGTAAACGAGACATAAAGCTGTAAAATTTTCATTTCAAATACCGAACAAATTTATCTGAAAGTATATAACAACCATATCATCAAAAGTTAAGAAGTACAATCCTAGGCTAATTTACATGTTAGGTAGGGTTGTACCGGCTACGAGGAACAGAAACATTGGTACACTCCAAACTAAAATTCGAGCTCCGGCCCGTAAAGCTGCTGGGACTTCTCAAGAGGCTGATACCAAATCTTTAGAGAAAGTAACTTCTGCTATTATATATGTTCCATTATTTAACGTTGTTATTCTTACAGCTTGATCAAAAAATTCACAGGGATTTACCTGTTATAAACAATCGAAATCCAATCAAGTGTGTACATCTATCTTCTCTAAACCACATCCGAACAAAAGCCACTATACAGATTATGGGTGGAAAGACTGAAGTAGATCACTCACAGGAAACGTTAACAAACGAAACAATTCCTGTTTAGTACTTATATTGTTTTGGCTGATTAGGTCTCTCCCCAGATCCACCGTACCACAAGCAAAAACATCATTTATGCCTTTTGCTATTTTCCTAAGATTATTCCAAATATGATATGTCAACAGCACAACGGCTCTTTGGATACGAGAAAAGAATAAAAATATGGGACGGGGAATAAATGAAAAGGTAAAGAAGAATTCAGCTGAACACTCAATCACCCCTTTTTCCGAAGGAAAACGGCCATTCTACCAACCTAATTTGCAACAAGCCTACTGAAAAAGGGACTCCATCCATTTGGTCAACTGCTGTGCTATAATGATGAATTTTCCCTGTTAGCAGAGGCCTCTTCTCCTTGTATTCAGCGTGCCGGAGAAAAGAGACCTCTGCCACGGTTCCAGTCGGTCTGTGTTGAGCATGTGCTGCGGTTTCTTCGCGACCGAACCATAACGTGATACTTTTAGCACATGATCAAATGACACACTGACATAGTGTGACACTTGAGAACGTGACTTGACTGTCTTGTTCGTTTAGAAAATGTAAAAGGACCTTGAACTGGTGATTACTTACATTTTTTACCTTTCCATCCTGCATCCTATCCAAAACGAGAGAAAGCAAACGTAACTCTTCACGAGTTCAGTACTGTTTGCAGGACGCCGTGTTCCTGTGCAGGTTCGTCAACAACAGTGGAAGTACTCGAAATGAATGCACGAGACTGACAGGGCTCAAGTTGCGGTCAGCAAACAATACAGGGAGCATGCATTTTAAAAACTCCGTCCACGACCGCGAACGACGGCTTGATCAAAGACCGATTCGACCCATGGCAGAGGTCTCTATTCTCAAGCACGCTAAATACAAGGAAAAGAGTGCTACAACTTTATTCAGAGACGAGACCGAGTTCTTTCTAATGAGATTTCAAGTGAGAACTCTCTCTCTCTCTAGGAGCTTTGTGTCAATAAAAGGGCCGTATGGCAAAGGAACACGCTATAAAAATTAAGAACTCATTCCAAACTACAGGTCACAGCAGGGATCGCGCGATAGAACAGACAGACAAAATAAAATTTTGAAATTGATTGATTAGTTATTGTTCGTAGATGTTTGTAATTATGTACAAAATTCAATGTTATGCTTTTTTAAAGAAAAGGGGTAAACTAACCGGTACAAACGGAACAGAGCTTGAAAAATGTTTTCCTAGACAAAAAATAACGCTTTTTCTGGGGAAAACCGTAATTTCCATTGGGCATAGCGCGGCAATACGACGTAGCGCTAGCATTGATGAAACAGTTTGCTTTTGAACAGATACGATGGCTAAGATAACTCAAAACTAACCAAACCGTAAAAACAAGAAACGCTTTCATCGAAGGTTGTATTTTGCTATCGCTAACCTCACCTAAACATAAGCCATACCTAACTGAATTAAGCCATCATTTTGAAAGCAGGATTAATTTGGCAAGGATTTCTACCTCGTTGAAAGTTGGAAAAATTGCATTAGCAATAGTTTCTGCTTCTGTTATGCAATGACCTTGTTCAATTTCCCTGGAAGTTCGCCCGGGAGTCACCTAAGGGGAATTTGCTTTGTTGGCCACCTGGTACAAATTTTTCGCAAATTTTGCCAGCTTTAACCACTGCAAGTGTGCATGTCTTAAACAACAACAACAAAAATAGTCAGGACTTTTTTGGAGGCAGTACAGATGAGAATAAATGAAAATTTAACTAAATTGGCATTTTAATATCATTTTGGCATGGAAACTTATATTGTTTTGAACTAAGTACAACAAAAATTGTTATTTTTAAGACATTCTATTTACTTGGACAGTCACGCAAGTTTTAGGATCCTTATAGCTGCTACTAAAAAAGGTACTCTAGTATCGCGATATTATCTGATTCTAGAGGTATGAAAAATGTCTACATTTGTGGCCGCAAGTCAGCAGAATCAAAATTTAAAATTTTAGCGAAGGAAACGATTCATCACTGATGCTAGAATTCAACAAAGAGCGGCATTTAATGGTTTAATAGTTCCGGCAATTTTGAATTTAAGTCACATACGTTCGTGTTATGATGGGCTTAGAGCTGCAAGGCCAGTAAAAACTACTATTTCAAAATTACAATTACGCTTAGATAAATAAATTTTACCACAGTCTTCAATATCTTACCGTGGATTAATTCACGTTATCAACTCCTTAGACAACCACAACTTTTGTTTTGCAGTTCCCCACCCACAGAACTTCAATTTCTTGAGAAACTAACTTCTTTAAAAGATCCCCACGTTTAGTTCTAGAACGCAGGCATCAAAAAGGATTCTGCAATATAAACTTATTCATTTGTCACAAGACGTCGTCACTCAGATTTCGATCGCGACGTTTCGACTGCTAACTACTGGTCTTCTTCTGGGAAAGATTTCTGTTCCCACCCAATTAGCCAAATTTACTTCTAGAGCCAAATGAACAGAGCAAGTCTGGTTTACGTACTTACTTAGTCTACTTACTCTTCATAAATTTTGCCAGTGTAGCACATGGAGCAGCAAAGAATTCTCGTCAAACCTGCCAGCTATCTTTAGCCAATTTTTGACAGCATTTCAGCTGTAATGGAGCTCCAAAAGTTCCCTCAGTTCTTAGTATCATTTTGCTGTGTTTTCTTTGGTACAAAGGGCAGAAATGAATTCCCTTCTAACCTACCTATCTCTGGCCACTTTTATACCACTCCAGTTGCAACTAAGCACAAAACGTTTTCTCAATTGTTAGTGCCGTCGCGTCTTGTTCTACTTTGGTACCTCTTGTTCTCATTTACCTTCAGATGTCAACCATATTGCAGTTCTAGTTGTTGCTGTTGCTGTTGCTGTTGTCGTTGTTTCGAAAACACAGGCCTGGTCCATGTTCATCTCCTTCTACTTAAGGCTTACTTTAGAAGCTAATCTTTTTAGAAGTACTGACTTGGTTGGAAGTTAAACTATTCGCCGATAGGTTTCCTTCAGTTTGAGCTGAAGTCGTGACAAACCAATTTGGTTAAATTTTTTCAACCCTTTTACTTTCAGGCTGGAACAGCTTGCGACTCTTTCATTTTAAAAATCACGCTTCGCGTCTTGTGGCTCTGGCTTTCAGCATCTCTCACCCAAGTTAAAACTTTAATCCTCACCCCTTTTATTTCAAAGACAGCCGTTGTGTCATAGCACGACCTGATCATAGTTAGTAAAATTAACTATCACACAATTTTGCTTTATCTTTATAACCCTTTTTCTGCCAGAGTCAAACCTAGAGTATGAATACATTGTGGTTCTAAGTTTTCTTTTTTTTTTTCCATAGTCTGAGCTAAGGTGTCAGAACTGATGCGATTCTAAATTTCATCTTGTCTACTCTGTGAGTCAAACATTCACAAAAAGCGACTCTTCTTGTAACCCTTTCACTCTCCAAAAGGCAAAATGTGGCTGAAGTCGAGCCCAATCAGCGGACGGACCATGGACTCTTCTTGGAAAACGTTTTACAGCAGTAGTTTTGGCATCTCCTTGCACTTGAATTAAATGGCTTCCCGAGAGAAATCCATGGACATTTTCGTTCTCGAATGCGCTTCAGCGAGCAATTAAGACTAGCCTAAAATGAATATTTTTATTCATTATCGCCTTGTCTATCGTTAAGTTTCTACAGCTGTGAGAGTTTTTCATCGCAAGAAATTCACACCAATCCAAGCTGAAATTTTTAAGAACTAGCAACTTACTGACTCTGACCAAAAAAAAAAAAAAGAAAGAAAGAAAAAATTATACTTGAAATGAAAATATTACGGTTAAATAAATTGTTTGAACTATCCAAAATGACAATGTTGGCATAATTCCTCATTCCCAAGCGCAAATGAGAAGCTGTATAATGCTTAGTCAGTGAAAAAAAAAATACAAAATTGATTGCAAGAGAGATTGAAAAACAAACAATCAAACAGTAGCAAAGGACCGCTAGTTCTTGTCAATGGCGCTCATTTGGAAGGTAGTATATAATGGTTTAAGCGCCTCTGGCTCTACTAATGTCCCAAATACAAAAGTGTAAAACTTGAAGCTTGAAATTATTGGCAGAAGGAAAATTAAAATAGTAGCGTGGAAAAACAAAACAAAACAGAAACAGAAACAAAAAAAAGAAACAAGCGAATTTGGTTTTGTCGACAAGAGCTCGCTTTGTTCACACCGTCTTGTGTATTCAGCCGTGTCAGCTGCTGGACAACGTGGGTCAAAATGTTTATATACAGATAAATAGAATTCGACTTCGCTAAAGACAAGCTGAAAAAGGAGAAAAGTTGTTGATTCGTTTTAACTGAGCTGAGAAAAAAGAAAAGCGACTTCATTCAGTCGAAAAAAAAAGACAAAGGCAAGCAAAGTCCATTTGATCAATCAATGTTCTCTGCAGAAACCATTATTATCAAGTTTCAGCTTGATACGTGTTGTGTCGTGTCTTCCTGTGCCATGGCCGACTTAGAATTTAATCTTGGACGCTTGCAGGCATTTTCTCAACGCTCAAGTCTGCGAAATTTACGACAGGTAACAAAATCACAATCTCGCATTTTTTCGTTATCCTGAAATTCTTATATCTCCATCATTTGTTTGCCGCAGTCGCGTTTTGGTGGAAGACACATGACAGCTATTGTAGCCCATTCATCGACTTGACTTTGAATATTCTATAGGGTATTTAGATAAAATCGCCTTACCCTTGTCTTCTATAATACGTTTCCTTTTCAAGCCCTTGTCGACAGCGACATGGCTTTCTAGTCCAGCTTCGTCCATGTTGTCGTTGCGAAGTCGAAGAGTTTGGAGAGATGTATTGCAGAAAGCCACAATAAAATGACTCGCGTTCCCGTGTCTGGTCAAGTGACATCATCTGTTGTAGACAGCTTTAACTCCGCCTACTGTGACTCTCCCGCTGAGGTGATGATAAGATGACATTTGACAAGCAGCGCTTTGCACAGAGCTGCCATACTTTTACTAAGCTCACAACATGAACAGCAACCTTACACATCACCGACCAACGCCAGATATTTATTTTCCTCGACATTTCTGCATGGCTTTTGCATTATTCACCCGAAACGCGACATACAAATGACATTTCTTTATCTACCAGACGTTCACCTTAAATGTCACCGATTCATTACATTGACAACAGAACAAAAGCCGGCTGGAAGCCCATTTGCAATTTTAAAAAATCTTGTCTGTTCTCCGCCGTATCCCTTTAAATATGAACAAAGAAGAAGAAAAACCTCGATAAGCTTAAAAAAGTATGACAACAGAAAGTGTTTAAGTTCTCATCGAGCGAAAGTCGTTCCCAGGTTCAAATTCGGTTCACATCAAAGCACTGAGCGCTAAATTGTTATATTTTATATCAAACCTCAGTTATATATGATTAACTTTTTTTTCCAAAATCGGACAGTTACGTTTGATTGACAGCGTGTCAAATATTTCTGTGGAAGAACACTTTCCAAAGCATTTGGACGAACAAATGTTCATTCGGATGAACACTAAGAATATTGTAATCGGAAACCGTTCAAGAGTAAACAAATAAAGCGCCTTCCATTAATTTTTTAAGTAGAAGTATTTTCATTTTCTCGAATCAGCTGAAGTCGCAATTCCAAAATCGATATTAATTTGTGACTGAAAGATATCCAACCTAGAAAGGATACTCGACCCGACAATGCTAACACAACTACAATTTAATAAGACGTAAAAAGCCACGTTTCATACAAGTAAATTTTTCGCATTCTGATTAACGCAGAATAAAAAGGAAAACAGATTCCCTATACTTTCCGACCTATAATCATCAAATTGAAAATGTTCAGCACTTTTGTACGAACGACTTTTCCGACCGATTAGAGCTGTTTCAGACCCCTGGTTTTATCACTTGTGCGTATCTTTCGTCCTCTTAGCGAGTCAGGTGTAAAGCGACCCTTTAAATGTAAAAGGCACTTTCACTGCTCTCAAAGCACTCGGAAAGGTTCTTTTGTAGTGTCCGCTACCAAAATGCAACAATTCTCAGTGACAATGCTAAATTGACCAAGAAGTACGCTCTCAGGCTGGCGCCCGTCCGAGTCTTAATCTACTCATCCCTACCCCGCAAGCTGGAGAATTGTCCTTGATGCCGTGGGAACTGCAACCTTTCTCAAAAATTTTGTCCGATATTTTCAGGTTTTCGTTTATGCAAAGGCACATTTGGTTCTTTAAACAGAAAATACCCGATGCATTTTCTTGAATGAACCACTGACTTGTAAAAGTTCACGATTTTACAGTGGAAATCTGAGAAAAAAATATATATGTGTTCGCGAAATAAAATAATTTTGGTCACCATTTTACATTGGAAGAAGTAGATTAAGTTATACTGATGACCCCAAGCTGAGAAACACGGACGAAGACAGCCAAAGGGAATTTCAGACAATAGAATTAACTAAAAGCCCGATATCTATAAATGCAGTTGGATGATAAAGAAAAAAATTCGGAGACAATGTCTTAACATTCATAACATGTAATTCTAAAACCAAATCTGCACTTTATTTTTTTCTTACACTTCAAACTTATATTAGAAGACGTAACATTACAGAGGGCCGCTCATTTGATTGACAGTTTTATTAAACGCCCGCAAAAGTTATCTATAATCAGGAAGCCATCACTCTTCTCAGTTCCTTGCCCCACGAGTGGGGGATTGGGCCGGGGAGGCCGTTACTACTTTAATACATTACATGTGGTTAACATATCGCCACCCTCCCACTTCCCCCCCAAAAATTATAAATACAAATGTAAACCCTTTCACTCCATGATCTCAGCAGCATTTCTCTTGAACGAGTGCCGTACACTTCTTTATTATTCTACTATTACGTAATTTTGCCATATTAGGTCAAGAGAACACGCAAAGAATGCCAGCGTATTACAATGCAGACTAGCGTATTACAATGCAGACTAGCGTATTACATTGTTTCTAGAGGACGATGAGAAAGAAAAAATGGCCGAACCGGACGAACCAAATTTCGACTTGTTTACAGCTTTTAAACTTGACTTTCTGGATGACGAACTTATTGCAGCAGCCGACTAAGAAATAAAGATGCTTGACGACACAAAAAACTTCAAGTGGAATAATAAACCTCTTATTCGATGTTTTGCGAGATAATACGCGCGGACAATTTACTCATTGCTCGCAATTTTCCTCGCTCCTGCGGGGCTCGGAAAAATATTACACAACTCGTAAAATATCCGCGCTTATTATCTCGCAAACCATCGAATAAGGTGTATTTATTTACCACTTGAGAGAAATTGGTGTCAAATCAACTCATTAACCGTTGGTTGATCATGTGCCCAATTCTCACTATCCATGTTCTTGGTATTGTATTGATATTAAAATGAGAAGTTGTATATTGATCACATCTGAGAGTGAAAGGGTAAATGGAAGGTCACGTTTTTCGAGGTGATCAGGATTCGATGTAATATTCTCAACCATTCCCGCGATAAACCAACCATAAACAGGTAGACCAAAAAATAACTATCAACAATTGCTGCTTTCCTATTGGTCCTCCTCCAGTCTGAAAAAAAAAAATTTATAACAATAACACTTTAACTGACAATGCCGACATCATAATACTGTAGTTTGAGTTCGTGACTACTGATTAGCATTGAACAGTATGTTTTCTACTTATTTAATTTGTGGATAAACACAAAGCAGTATGACCATTCCTTGAGAAGCTACTTAAACAGTACTGTAGTGTGGTACTGTTTGTTTTACTATACAGTGTGGTTCTATCTTTTTCATCTGTGGACCACACCATGCAGTGTGACCATTCTTTGAGAAGCTACTTAAACAGTACTGTCCTGTGGTACTGTTTGTTTTACTATACAGTGTGGTTCTATCTTTTTCATCTGTAGATCACACCATGCAGTGTGACCATTCTTTGAGAGGCTACTTAAACAGTACTGTACTGTGGTACTGTTTGTTTTACTATACAGTGTGGTTCTAACTTTTTCATCTGTGGATCAAACCATGCAGTGTAACCATTCTGTGTAAATCTACTGAACAGTACTGTACTGTGGTACTGTTTGTTTTACTATACAGTGTGGTTCTATCTTTTTCATCTGTGGATCACACCATGCAGTGTAACCATTCTTTGAGAAGCTACTTAAACAGTACTGTACTGTGGTACTGTTTGTTTTACTATACACTGTGGTTCTACCCTTTTCATCTGCAGTGTGAACATTCTTAAGGAAGCAACTGAACAGTTTTGTACAGTGGGTACCGTTTGTTTCCATGCACAAATAGTTCTAACTTTTTTTATCTTAATAGTTTTTTTCATAACATCTTAATAGTGTTACTATTCACTAACCTGGGTTTTTTTCGTCTCTCGAACTCGAAATAACTGAATAGCGTCGATGAAGCAGCAGAATTAGAAGTATCATGTTTTGATTTCTTTCTAGTGATTCCCAAGGAGCGACATCGCCCAAGACCGCTACTTCTTCCACCTTAACCAGAGGAAAACCAAAAAAAAGTATACGTCAGATTTCAAAACAGTAATTACTTTTTTTCTCGTGACAAAAAATCCGCAAAAAAAAAACCAACATATACCTGTCTTGGCCTTGAGTTGAATTTGATTCTTCATTGTCTGCGTAAAAAAAACGCGAACTTACTCAGTTAGTGTAAAATACAACCTTGAAGTGCAGAACACTTTCAGAAAGCTCATCTTTTTCTGTTTAGAAACGTCTTAGTGCAACAGTGCTTAAACGTGCTGGGTCTCAAAACAAACGGAGACGAACTTGGGCAGATTTAGAGAGACCTCCGGCCCATTGACCCCTTATTAATAATGCAAAAATAATTTATTAATTTATAAGGCACAAATTCTGTATGTATATAACCGCCAACCGGTTAGCTCAGTTGGTAGAGCACCGGACTACCGTGCGGCAGGTCGCGGGTTCAAATAACTGGGTCTTTAAATAACTGAGGAGAAAATGCTGCCTTTGTAATGACATCTGCAAATGGATAGACTTTGTAGTCTTCTCGGATAAGGACGATAAACCGTAGGTCCCGTCTCACAACCCTTGTTCATGATAACGTAGTCGGACGTTAAAGAATGCGCACACTGATCGTAAAGAGTAGGGGACGTAGTTTCCAGTGTTGTGGTCTGGCCTTTGGGTTGGCGCTTCACATAGGGATAACTATAATCTATAACCAAATGCGCCAGAACATAATCATTACGGAAGACAAATGAAATCACATTTACAAGAGCCAGACCACAACACCGGGATCCACGTCCCCTCCTCTTCGCAAACAGTGTGTGGGTTCTTACGAACAAGGGTCCTGAGACAAGACACACGGTTTATCGTCCTTATCCGAGGAGACTAGAAAGTCTAACCATTTACAGATGTCACTGCTAAGGCAGCACTTTCTACTCAGTAACTTTAAGACCCTGAGTGAAGGTCCGGCCCAGGTTCAAACCCACGATCTCCCGCACGATAGTCCTGTGCTCTACCAAGTGAGATAACCGGTCGGCGGTTATTGGCCAAATACCTTTAAAAATGGTTATCCACATCAAAGACGCATTATTGGCTTCTCCAAGTATTCACATACCCAGCTTGTTTTACTGGACAGAACATCAACTTACCTTAGCTCCAACAGTACTCCCCAGTACTAGCTGCCGCCCTGAGTTTTGTTCTGACAGTGGAGGGGTTAGACGAGAGAAACTTGGGAGGGGAGTGGTAGGGGTAGGTGTGCCGCAGTCGGTGCTGTTTTCATCGTCGGATAAATATCCACTGTCGATGTCTATAACTTCAAGTTTCTGTTTATCACCCTGCTTTTCCTTCGCCGAGTTTAAAGAGCTCTTGTAACCAAAGCGATCAGAGAGATTTGTTTGAGGCGTTTTGGCCGGTAGTATACCACTTATATTTAAGGAGTGATTTGTTAGTACGCTTTGGGGTCTGACTTGGTCCCTTGAAGAGCGCGCTACCCGCCGTAAAGACTGCCTGCGAGGACCCAAAGATTGTGCTTCTTGGACGTTTATGTGGTCAGTACTGTCCAATGTAGATTCACCTATTCTGTGTTCGTTTTCCTTGTCTTGTTCCTTATCACTCGTGCCATCCTCGGACACCGTGGCAGCCGATAAACTGGCACGCATTTCACATGCAGTAGGTCTGTGTTCTGATTCAATAATTCTGTGTTCATTCTCTGTCTTTTGTTCCTCGTGGCTTGTGCAGGCGGTATCCATAGCAGCCGATACACTGGCACTGCTTTCATCTACAACAGCGTTGTGTCCTGATGAACTTCCCATAGCTCGGTCACTTTCTTCTTCATTATCACCCCCCATCAAAACCTGTTCCAGTTTGCTGGAACATTCAATTGGTTTGACAGTTTCAATCAAGGATCTTTTTGATTCCGATTCTGGACTTCGAACCAAACTAAAATACCTGGGCGAAAAAGGATTGCGTGATGTATATCAATAATTGAGACCACAGCTACTGAACAGTACTGTACTGTGGAACTGTTTGTTTTACTATACAGTGTGGTTCTAACCTTTTCATCTGTGGATCAAACCATGCAGTGTTATCATTCTTTGTAAAGCTACTGAACAGTACTGTACTGTGCTACTATTTGTTTTACTTTTCAGTGTGGTTCTAACTTTTTCATCTGTGGATCAAAGCATACAGTGTGACCATTCTTTGCAAAGCTACTGAACAGTAACAGTACTGTGGTACTGTTTGTTTTACTATACAGTGTGGTTGTAACTTCTTCATCTGTGGATCAAACCATGCAGTGTGACCATTCTTTGGAAAGGCACTGAACAGTGCTGTACTGTGGTACTGTTTGTTTTACTACACAGCGTGATTACTATTTCACCTGTCGATAACAACATGCATTGTGACCACGCTTTACCGTATGAATAGTCACCACTTATGGGAGGTACAATTGTTTTACACCATTCTTTGCCCATACCTGCTGTTCTCTCCCCTGTCAGTTGGCTCTGTCTCTTGACCGTTTACTCTGAATGGATTTTTGAACCGTGATTTCTTTTGCTGCCCACGTGCGACAGGCGCGTGACGCTGAGTGGGCGTGGGCCGTGTTTTCAGTGAGGTGTACATGGAGGTGAGTGACTCATCATCAACACTGTCTTCTGTAAGAGATGACAACGAGCAGAGTGAATCGCAAAAACCAAAGAATCAAATGATGATGATAATGATGATAATAATGATGATGGTGTTGATGGTGATAATGATGACGATAATGATGATGATGATGATAATAATGATGATGGTGATGATGATGATAATGATGATGACAGTCTTTCGGCCAGTCCTTTGAACTTGTCACATTCATTCAAAGAGAGAGACGTTAACCAATCAGATGGCAGGATTTGTGATAGTATGCAAGTTGGTCCCAAGTTTTACAATATTTTATACAAACTGAAATTGTTGGTCTCCAGTTCACCTGAAAAGACAGGCAGCAGACTGGGATTTCCTTGCCAAACACATCTTGACTCTTGTCTCAGGCTCAAGGGCAAAACGAAAACTACATATTGGTCTGAAACTTAGACACAGGGCAGAACTCTCCGAGTAATAATAATAGTAATAATACTACTACTACTACTACTAATAATAATAATAATAATAATAATGATATACTCCATTTCTATTGCGCATATTATTATAAATAATCATATGCGCACTACAATCAGACCAATAGATCATGACACCGGGAACACGCCCTACTCTTTTCGAACAGTGCCATGGGTTCTCTTACGTCCCACATTACAGATAGAGTTGTGAGACAGGGCCTACGGTTTATTGTCCTTATCCGAGAAGACTAGAAAGTCTAACCATTTGCAGATGTCATTACAAAGGCAGCACTTTCTACTTAATTATTTTAAGACCATGAGTGTTGGTCCGGCCGGGGTTTTGAACCCGCGACCTCCCGCACGGTAGTCCAGTGCTCTACCAACTGAGCTAACTGAGTACATACTTCTTGGGAATTAACAAAAGTGGGTACTTCAACAGAAAGAGAATAAACAGTTATTCTTAGAGGGCGTGAAGTGCATCGGACGCAAAATCGACTTTGCATTATAATTAGGCTTCTTTGTCTCCTTTGTCACATGTTCTCAAGTTAATGAGGTAGATTTTTAGTCCCATGAGTAAAGTCTTATGCAAGTTTCATTGTACGCGCGCGTAGATTTGACACGCACTCGCGCTTGACACGAGTGTGTAGGCGCGTTAAGCGCGAGTGACACGATCGATTTTCTCGCGCTTCACGCGCGCGAAATGCTTCAATACTTCTGGGCGGTACTGTAGCGGTTTAGTTTCGTCTGTGGTGCAGGCTAGAGATGAATTCTACAACAGTTAAGTTACGACGGTGAACGAGTGAGTTGAGGGGAGGGAAGAGTGAGGGGTTGATTGTAGAGGCGTCAAGTGGGGAGACTACGCGGCGCCTGCAACGTTCAGCAACATTACAAACATGGACCATCACCCACCCCATCCCCCTCCCAAAGCCATGAAAACATAAGAGTTGAGGGTATACGGTGGTCGAATAAATTTTAAGATTTAAAGAGTTCTTTGGCATAACGCGAAGAGATATCACATACCACTTATTTTTCTTTTCTGTCCTGGCGGAACAAAAGGCCTTTTCGAGTTAGCTGAGGGTTGGGAATTTAGCATCAGACCAGACAGGTTCTTCTGTACGTCGTACTCGGTCTTACCGCGCTTGCTTAATACCGAGTGACCCCACGAAGACGAGGGAACTGGGGTGAGAGCACGTGCGCCGCTGTATTCGGCTGATGGACACACCTTACCGGGAACGCCCACAGTAAAAACCTAAAGAAATAAAGAAACGTTAACAGGGACACAAATAAGAGTTTCAGCTTCTACAATAAAGCATTGCTACAATCTTGGACAAAAATGTTTAAAAAAACTGGACGGTGCCATGTTTAGTTTCAAAATAAATATAGCTTCATAAAACACTTGTGATTACAAAGACATCCTCCTCCCCTCAAAAAAAAAATATATGCTGAAGTCCTTACTGATAATCTCTGTCCCCGACTGAACATTTATCAGGGTGGGGTGGGAGGTTCATTGTGTCACCAAATCCGCGGAATGGGCGTCATAGGGGGAGAAGTTGTAAACTTCTTGACACTTTTTGTCCAAGATTGCGGGTCAATGGGAATGACAAATTGATTTAACGTTCATAATATTGCAAGTTCTCAGGCTAAATTTTCATTATAAAGAGATTCACATCCTTAGAAGTAAAACAAGAATATCAAAGTCAAAATTAAAAGAATATCAAAGTCAAAATCAAAGTCTCAAAATTGCAGTACCATTTCGATAGGGCAACACAAACGCACGCAAATTAAATCAATTCCAACGACAGAAATGAGGCACCGGTCATGGGAAGGACCGTGTCACTAGAGGATATTCGATTGAGAATGATCGTTTATGCATTGGGCCCGTGAATGTACAAATTCGCATTTATCACATGGCTAATAGTGTTTTACCGGAAACTAAAACACTCATATTTTCCATATTTTCACTTAGTGAAGATGAAGATTTGAAAAAGTTATGTACCATATGTCCCGGATGTATGCGCGCGTCCTAACAAAATTTTCCCGCTAGTTTCTTGTCCATATAATAGAAAGACCATTACACGATGGCTTGAAGATATGAATTTTATTTTCTCTTGTTAAAAACATTTTACTCGCTCGCTGCGCTCGTATAATATTGTTTTTACCACTCGAAAATAAAATTCATATCTTCGCGCCATCGTGTAATACCCTCTATACATGTGTATATGGACTTCTAACGCTCGCAAAATTCTCCAAACTTACATAACACATAACAAGAGGTATACTCCATAAGAAGGAACTTTTTGTGAGACAAGATAAATTCTTCCTCCTTGGAATTTACGAGAAACGTGCAGTAAGAGACGTTTCTATAGTTTTGCAGTACATTTTCTAATAGACAAGCCTGTTACAGTTCCACCTTTTCAGCAATAATTGACCAGGAAGTCCAGATTTTAGTAAGTTATCCCCAAGATGCGGAATTGTCCAGATCGACCTTAAAAATTATTTTACCAATTGAAAAAGAAAATGACTCGGTGCAACCTCTCGGATTGTGAGTGACACAAAATGTTCTACAGTACTTACCGAAGTCCTTTTGGGATTAAAGTCTGCCATTATCTCCCCAGAGATAGGGTTAATGTTTCCTAGAGCAATTCCAAGGGCTTTTTCCTGTGACATTAATCTGTGATATAGTTAGGTAGGACATTCAGCAAAGATAACTTACGTGTACAGAAACTACAAAGAAGCAATATTGAATTACACTCTTCCTGTCAATGAGATTTGTTTTTCTTAAACGTCTTTGGCCTATTAGTCAGATCAACTACACTTTCCTTGAAGACCCTTTAAGGAGTCCTCTATGGATGATATAGGAAATTGGCCCAATTCACAAGGTGAAATGCAGAGAGAGCACAATACAATTCAAGGCTTAACATGCCAAAGAGAGCTATTATATCTCATCAGGCCAGTGAAATAAGATAATCACTCAACAACTTCTATGTTGACTTTCAGTATGTGAATGTTGTTATTAACAGCTTTAAGTTGTGACTTAATCTATGGATGCATAGAAATTTCATATTATAATTATAATTATTCAGGTATGGTACCACTAATCCATCATGGCTTTTTTTAGTTAATTATATCATGCATTTCAATATGTTGATTGGCTAAGGCCATGCCAATTAATCCCAAACAATGCAGCAACTTGAAATTGAGTGCAAAATGGAGTGCAGAAATTTGAAGTTTAATTTTTGCATCTACATGTATATTATTGACAAGTAATCAAATAATGTCATCAAGTCCAATCTTAATTATTTCCTCATTACATCTTAATAAGCCAACAATTTTGTAACATGTTTTGAACAAAACTGAGAGGATACGGCCCAGCAAACTCCAGGTCACCAGGCTTAATGCCATCTGGCAGCTGAGTAAGAGGAGCCAGGGTGGAAGTAACAGGATCAAAGACTAGTTGGTACAAGAAAGTCTCATCGGCCTGTTTGAATTTCTTCTCATAGTCTGCTGGTATCTGCATCTTACCATCCAACCTCAGTGACCGGATCAGCTGGAGACAATAATAATTATCAAACATGGATGGAGAATAGTTTGTTTTTTATTACAAATACTTTCACTACGATATTACTACTACTTACAATTCAATACCTACATTGTTTGCATTACAATACAGAATACAATAGGCGGTGCTCCCCTTGCCAGGCGGTAACCGGTAAAATTTACCGCCTGTACCAGCACTTCTTACTGCCTAAAATGGCCTGTAAAAATTCAACAGCTACACAAGTGTAACAGTGTTTTACGGGTTTGAAAAAATCTAATAACTGTTGAGCTGAAATAAAAGGAGAACACTGCCAAGGGCATTCTGTCACTCGACTGCCAAGCTACAGGAGACTTGTGGGAGCAAGGCCAATAAATTAGGTTCATAGGAAAAGCAATATATACCATAGGGTCAAAGAACAAACCTTGTATACACAAGATGATTTCCTGAGAAGTTTGATGGCTTTATGGAGGCCAACTCCCTTGATGGACGGCAGATAATCACAGCCAGATAAGATACACATGTGACGGAACTTTTCTTGAGTGAATTCATGTAGTTTTAGACTTGTTAACTTTGAAAGATCTGCCAAATCGACGGCAATGCCATGGCCGCAAGCATCCATCTTAAAAATTACCTGTTTGGGTCAAATAAATTGAGAATTTGCATGTCAGAATGCTTTAGATCTGTCCAACTCCTCGGACATGGAAAATAACACTGGACTTATATTAAATAACACTACATGTATGTTACATGTGCAACTGGACATAAAACGTAAACCATGGCATAGACTGATTGAACAAAATGAAACAAAAGACAACTTCTGCAAGTGTATTGTCCTTGGCACAACCGTGTTCAGTTACTTACTGATGTTAAAAATCTGAAGTGAAAAATCACATATTAGGTACGGTACCGGTAGTTACCTTTTGGCAGCCATAGACCAGCAAGTCAGAATCTTCTGATATTGTTGCCTGGGTTATTCCAGATTTCATTAGGTATGCTAGTTGAGCATCTGCCTCATAGGGAGCCACTACACAGTCCACACCTTTCTTCCTGCATTCCTGTACAGTAAACAAAATGACACTGTTGGCAGTACATTGTCACCAATAAAGATGACTGCTGCTCATCTGTTGTGGGCTTAAAATTGACTGTGGAGTCCAATCTTGAGCGGCATGGACATTCACAATAGGGGCATGAGAACTGCCCTGGTTCTGGTGGTGCGGTGGCAGATGCCACAAGAAACACTTACATTCAGTCTTCTCACTGTTCGGTAAACTTGCAGGTTTGGGAAAGAATGAGGTGACTGTTTTTTTTTTTTTTTGTAATAGGGGATAAGCTGCTAAATAGCTCTAAGTGTCATTTCACCAACCTTAATGACTTCAAGTGCCATGTCTGGAGTAATATCTATGCACTTCTGAAAGCACTCAAATGCTTGTTGTCTGTTTCCTGCTCGTAAAAAGGCCAATCCCTTAGCTTTGTGTTCTTGCCTAATCCTATGATGAAGTTTCAGGTTCGCTTATTAGTACAAGCTAGAATTTTGATTTTATTGTATCTGTATTGGTAATATTTGCATGGGAAACTGCATGTTATAAGTTTTTAATTATGATTGTATCAATATTATTGTAGCTCAAACCATTTTCAACATTGTTATTGCCCCTGAAGGTTTCAGTTACTTGAAGTCAAGTGTATCTTTTGAGCTGATTTTCCAAAAAATCAAGGAAGCAAATCAGTTTAAGTAAAGCATGTTTAAAATAAATACTTACTTTCTTCGCTGTGCCTCTTGACCAGATTTGGAGGGCAAGTATGACCCATCAAACACTAGAATTGGCTTGACATTGAAATGAAGCAGCATTTCCACCCGTTTCAAGACATAGTTAACATACCTAAACAAATTCAACCATGTTAACACTGTAACAGACAGACCCCCACTTTGGTTCACTCCCAGGATCAATGAAAAAATTCCCCTTATCAAATAACATACACTTCCTTGCATGTTAGTTTGAAGAATATGGTGTTAGATCAGTTCATAATCCACAAGTCGATTGTTTGTTCAATTTACTATCTGTTTGCTTAACAATGTACTGATGTTGCAAGAAGAAGTGATGCTTTGATCACATTTGGGTTGTAAAATAAGTTGCCATTGGTGTATTTATATTTAGTTAGCAGTAATGTTTTACTATCTTCTATCTTCAATTTATCACTCACATGGAACTTCTCTTTCCCTCCACAAGCTCCATAGCGCATCCATAAGCCCCTTTGTGCAGCCAACAATAGACGTCCACTCCTATAACTTGACCTCTAAAATCCGCTCCAATCGAGACAGGCTTTTGTATCGACTTTAGCAGGGGAAGTAAACCTTGGATTCCCATCTTCGATCTCTTTGATTAATGATCAGTGTTTCGACCAATAAACTCGCCTCTCTCGCGGCATTGTCAATGTAACGAAGAAACCAGCATACACGAGCTCGAGGGCGAAAGCGGCGCAATAGACCATTTGCAGGATTAGGTCACGTGCTTGGATACCACCTAGCAACGCCATGCTGGGACGCAAGCGTTCCAGCCGCCATATTTAGAATTATAGTGTGGTTAAGCGACACGAGCGATCTAAAAGAGTTCATCTTCAAACTTTTAGTTTTGTAAATGATATAACTATTATACTTGTTCGAATTTTGGAAGGAACACTCGCATATTTTGACAGAATACGGAACCTATTCCATCGTGACGACCTTTTGGCCTCATGGCGAGCAACGAAGGTAAGCAACCGTAACTGAAATATTCGTTGTTAGTCCTTTGTTTTGCCTCGGAAAAGATTTGAACTTTCATTCGCTCAATATAAGATACGGTACCTCTGACAGATTTCCATTTAGTTTACTCGCGAAGAGTGGTTGTCTTCTGTGACAACTGGTTTGTTGTTACCATAGAGTACTCAGAAAAACCGCGTTGTTTCTAATATTTTTTGTTGTATAAAGAACGAAGTTCTACCGGTAATCCGACGCAAGATATCCACCTCTTTCCTACCCTGACGTTTGCCGAAGTAGAGAGCTATGCGAAAATCTCTTCTGGTTGCACAAGCACAAGCAAAGCCTACAAATTCTTTGCTGAACCTGGATATCTCCACAATATTCAAGGTGAGCAATATTTCGTCACGCGAGTGCGTGTTTTATTTTCACATTTATTTTATGTCCTACGAAATGGATATAATAATAATTATCCAGTAACTATTTACTCTGAAATGTGATTGTTGTGCATCTATATGCCACACAGTATTTCGTACCCTTTGATGAACAATCTTTCATGTCTTTCAGTGACTTACCTGCCAGATAAAGTGAAAGTTTCCGGTAAATGTTTCCGATCCATGAGAAAAAGTGAGCCCCCGCATCTTTTGGAAATATTTGTAAAGTTGGAGGACAAGGGTATCACTGGAAAATGTTCCTGTGTTGCAGGTGCAAGTGGCTATTGCCATCATGTAATAGGCCTGCTTTTCTATATGGCTCATTGTAAAATGTTTGGACTTACATCTCTACCAGATGATCTAACTTGCACCAGTATGCCACAGCGCTGGAGTGTACCAAGAGAAAAACGCATTGGAACAAAAGAGATTCAGTCGGTACTGGTAAAAAAGCCAAAAATGGGTGCCAACTACAACAAGTTCATCAAAAGTACTTTGTACTCACCATCTTCTTTTTATGGAATCCTTTGCAAGAGTGATTTTACTGGCTTGGACCCATTGCCCTTGATAGCTGATATTGCACCCACAGCAGAGCAAAGACCTAATTTAATATTACAGCCAACAAAATTTGGCAATGCTCCTAAAGGTAGTCCTCTGTCATACCAGCAAAAGCTCTCACAAGAATACGTCATAAATGACTTCCTTGCCTGTGATTTCCCAAAGTTACCATTGGAGGGTGCTGGAGAACGAATAACGAACAATGTTCAAGTTTGTTTAACTCAGGAGAGAGCCGCTGCACTTGATGCTTTAGCTGTTACTCGAGAAGTTGCAATTGACTTGGAAGCGAGGACAGTGACACAGGGTGCAAGTAGTCTTTGGCAGCTTCTTCGTTCAAAGCGAATTACTGCCAGCAAATTTGGTTCTTGTGTAAAACGTGTAACAAATTTTGAAAACCTGGTGAGGCAAATAAATCCTTCACGTCGTGTTGTTACAGCAGCTATGAAGAGAGGAATTGAAATGGAGCCACATGCAGCTACAGTGTATGCTAATGTCGCTAAAGCTGGGATGGTCAATGTATTCCCATGTGGATTAGTAATTAATCCAAAGTGCCCATGGTTGGGATGTAGTCCTGACCGCAAGGTCTATGACATCAAAGCAGCAAATGAAGGGCGTAACCCATTTGGTTTGTGCGAAATCAAAGTTGTACAAGAGGGGGAGACAGATTTCAAAAATGTCAGATATCTTGCAATTGACCCAGTGTCCGATGAGATAACACTGAAAAGAAATCATGAATACTATTTACAGGTGCAGTGCCAGTTGGCACTGACAGGGTTAGAATGGTGTGCCTTTTTTTGTTATATGAATGACACTAAGTATTTTTGCCAACGAATCTTCTTTGATAAAATTTTTTTTCCAAGACAGCAAAGATAAGGTGGACATGTTCTTTTTCAACTATTTCCTAGGATCAATGTAATATGTAATAAGGAAAAATACAGCACAAGAAAAAGCATGTCAAAAACTTTATTAAACCTACTAGTGAACAACCTCATTATATAACTGTACCTCCATTAAAAAGTTGTCTCCATTTAAAATTAGGGGCCCTTGAAAATTTGTTAATAAGCATGCCACTGTATATACCTGATTAATTGAGCCTAACATAGACAAGGGAACATCAGAATCGAAAATGTGAAATTCTTTTATCCTCTTAATGGCCCTCTCAACATGAATCCTGACTTTTGCAATCATTTTTGTCTTCTGAACCTCAGCTGCTGAAAACTGGGTTCTACTCTCCAAAAAAGGAGGAATGTTAAGGTCTACTTCCTTTTCCCTAAGAAGATCTTCAATATCAAAACCCTTATCTGCCATCACAGAATCCCCAGCCTCAAGTAAATCAAGTATACCTGAATATCTTGTAATTTCTTTATCTGAATACAAAGAAGAAACAAAAGTGATGGCACCATGTGGTGAAATGCCTATTAAGCCCTTGAGAGTGGTGTTACTCTTGTAGGAAGAGTACAGTTGAGACTGCAACAGAAGAGATGATGGTGTCTCAACAAAAAATTCTGTGCAATCAAGGATAACACGTGTAGTTGGATAGAGCTTCTTAAATTCTCCTGGCATCTTGGCACAAACATCAGCCCTGGAAGGCCAAATAGGTTGAGAACCCAAGAAAAAATATAAATAATTAGCCCAAGTAGTAATTTTTCTGCTAACAGATGAGATATGTAAATTGAAACGGTGTGCAAGATCTTGCTGAAAAAGCCCTAGTTTAATCCTAACAAGGAACATAAATAATTCATCTATCAGTTGCATAGCTCGGACATGTGGGCGGTTTTCTAGGACACCAGTTGCATAACAATATGTCATTTTCTCTGCTGTAGGTCTTATCAAATTATAGAAAAGTAAGAAATGCTTATATGAACAGAACCCTGTGTAAAACTTGATTGCATCATCATCTGTTGAGAATCTCTCAATGCCAAACTTGTAAATCTTAAGTTCAGATGCAGCTTCTTCCTTTTGTCTTCGAAACTCTTCTTGTAGGTGGGCAAGAGCAGTATTAGCTTCTTTAGAGGCTGTCTGTGATTCTCTTTTAAGATCCTCCAGCTCAGCTTGTGTAGCATGAAGTAGCGCTTTTGTCTTCTCAAGCTCTTCTATCATTGCTTGGGAATCAGTAAATTCTTCAGTTGCACTTGGAGCATCATCACTGTTATCACTCTCATCTGTTTGACAGGCACCGTCAAGAAAAAGGTAAAAAAACTCAAAGTATTGTTGGGTCAGATCAGGTGCATCCAAAAATAAAAATACCAGCAAAATAGGAATGACAACAATTGGTAAAGTACAGGGCTATGATGATTTGATCATTGATTTGGTATAGCTTGCCCCACATAAATAATTGTTGATTTTCTTACACACCTTTCAACATGTCTGATTATCTTGCGCCTGCTGTTTGAAGCCGTTGCCCAGCTAAAAACGGTGGGGACAGTTCCTTTTTTGAGTAGACGCCTGCCTGCATTATCGGGAGCATTGAAGTCCTCGTCCTTGAAATGTTTACTGCAAACCCTTGTCTTGGAAGTTATCTTGTTCATAACAGAGTAGGTGTTAAAACATTGTATCCATGTAGATAAAAAGAATGAAAGACAAATAGGAAATCAATCAGTGGAATTACATTCTTCCAAAAAAAACCACTAACCTTGAAATATGGACCAACATCCCTTCTGATTTTAGCGATCCATTGCTTTCGAATTTGCTCTTCATTGGGCATTCGGTGAAATGACAGCGAGCTGTCATAGCGGCTGTCTCCGGTACACTGCGGGACACAGCAATGACAGTTCCCACCCTTTGCTTTTTTCTTGGGCTCTTGGCAACTCGGACTACCTTCAACTGCGAGTCAAAATAGGAAAACAACCAAAACTATTCAGGGAGATAACTGCAAACTGCGTAAAATTAGTCAATGACTTCGATGAGAACGATCACAAGCTTGCTACACATTTCAGTAACTATAGTTTCCATAATTGTTGATATAACTCCTCAGAGTTGCGGTGAATTTTAAATGTGAGCATACGAATCCTTTTCGAGGCAAAAATGACAAAACAAAGCACAAACAACAACGAATATATTTTACGGTTGCTTACCTCCGTTGCTCGCCATGAATCCAAAAGGTAGTCACGGTGGTTCCGTATTCTCCAAAATTCACAAACGTTTTATAGTTACTTCACAAAACAAATACAAAAGTTTTGAAAAAACCGTTGAACATGAACTCCAGCATAAATAGATCGCTTGTATGTTGACAGCAAACCCAGAAAGTCGCTTCGCCACGCTATAATTTTCAAAATGGCGGCTGGAACGCTTGCGTCCCAGCATGGCGTTGCTAAGTGGTATCCAAGCACGTGACCTAATCCTGCAAAGGGTCTCTTCACCTCTGGAAAGATAATTGATCAAAGATAAACAGTATTAAAGCAATTGAACGTACATGCCTAATAAAATCAATTACATTTGTTAGTTGCAGAATTACTTACTTAAAGTCTGATTTGCTATTTTGCAAGGCAATCAAATAGCCAGACAAGTTGTTGCACAAACTAGCTCTACAAGAACTCACGCAAGTTGTAATCACATACAAAGCAATGGAGTTGTTTGATCGGAATCGCACGGGCATTTAATGTATTTTTACAATTACAGAACCATGATAACAATCAAGTTGATACCTCGTACCTATTTTGATCATTCTGTACCACTCGTCTCTATCCTGAAGTAGTATTAAGAGTTAAAAGTGTCGAACAAATGCTGAAATTTTTTTCAACTTCTGTCTCTTATGCAATGTAAATTTGGCGCCACCAGTAAAGCGCCAGTCTTCTGCGACGGAGACATCGGACAGAGCACTGGGAATGATACAACGACACGAAGCAAAATAAACGAAGCAATATGGCGGCTGTTTCGGTTCCTCTGTATTCCCCGTCTTCACAACCTCCTCCCGATGAACTAGAAACCGATCCACAGATGGAAGAATTCTCTTTCGGTCCTCCAATGAGCCAGGACTCGTCCATGTATTCTGGATCTATCGAAGCGCAAGAGGAATTCATGGAAAATAACAGAAAAGAGGAAGAGAGTGGTAGCCCAAGTTACAGATTTCCATTCTCCTCTCAGATTTTTAACAGAAAAAATTACGAGTGGCTCTTAGAGGTGGATGAAAGTGGTGACGATGAAGATTTCAAAAAGCCATTACTGTGAGTAGATGAAAAGGAAAAAATACTGCTTCAAAGCAAGCTGTGTTTCACCACAAAACATAATTTATAGCGTTAATTAAACAGGAAATAAATTTACACATTCAAGGTTGTCGAGAAGGGTTGGCCACCGGCGATATCGCCAAATACTTCATGTTTTTTGTCGGCTGCAGTTTGCGGTTATGTCATTTTTCCAAAGAAATAGAGACAGTGAAAGAAAGCAATTATAATAAATCTGTCTACTCTCCTAGCTACACACTCCAGGTATGGAAAATCTTTTTGACAACCCTGCATACTACTTAAAGTACTTGTACATGTATATTCTAACTGAATGGTGTTTCTATTTCTAGTGAGGAACTTGATATTGATTTACAAGACATCTACTACAAGGTTCGTTGTGTCATGTTTCCTCTTCCTTCTTTGGGCTTCAAGAGAGATGTATTAAGGGACAGTCCAGACTTCTGGGGTCCTTTGCTTGTAGTGCTGTTATATGCCATGCTGGCTTTGTTTGGACAATTCAAGGTAAGTAGTGTATCCATACCAAGAAGATGATTAAAGAGCATAGCTCCTGAAGATTGTTCTTGTAATACTATGCTTTTGATTTCTTTGAACTCTTTCAAGAAATGCATTATAGGCATTTTATGAGCTGAAATCTCCAACGAGAAACTATCCTATGTGAAAATGTGGATGGAAAAAATGAAAATGGTCACAATCAGCTGAATTTCCCTTGGAGTTCCTAACATTATAGGAGAGCAGTGCCATAATTTTTATTTTTTGTTGTAGCATTTCTTTTGTGAGAAATTAGGTATTTTACTTTTTCCCTTCCCACCTCCCAAGCAAGCTAATCTCATTAACAAAGGACCAGCTGGCATGAAAAAGTCATAGTTTTATTGCATACCTTATTTCTGACCATAGTGGAATGCCAAAACAAAAAACCGAATACAGGTTTCCTGCTTAGTGGCAGACCCCATTCAAAACTTTAGCTCATAAACAAAGCTTTTAATTGTTATGACCAAATTATCGCATATGATAGTTTTGCTTTTGAGGCTTCAGTTATGATACTTATCATTGTTCTTTTTCGTAGGTTGTATCATGGATCATAACAATCTGGCTCCTGGGTTCACTGGTGATTTTCCTGTTAGCAAGAGTGTTAGGAGGAGAGGTAACTACTGACATTGTTTAGTTTGCATGTTCTTTTTGTAATATGTTAACTACATGTGTGTTAAAATGTTGTAACATCCCATATCTCTGGGAAAATTATAGGATGTGAAATAATAAAATTTTAGGAATTGTAATTATTATATTTTACTTGCACATATTATAATTGTTATATTTTTCACTTTTATATTAACTGTTGGAAATTGATTTATTATTTTATTTTATTTTAATACATGTAAAGCGCTTTTGATCTTTTATTGTAAAAAACGCTATAGAAATATTAAATGTTATTATTAAATCCTAGCAGTGTGCAGGATGTTTGTCCCATGAGCCTAGTTTAACGACCTTGCTCCAGTAAGTCTCGTATAGCTCAGTTGTAGATTGCTGGAACTGGTAATTGGAAGGTCCTACATTTGACTCCTATTGGGAGAAATCGAATTTGCTTTTTCTAAGTTTGCCTGTGAAAAATAAATGTTTTACATATAGGTTGACCGCTGTTCATCTGTGTATTTTAAGTAACATACATAATTTATTTTCCTTTCCAGGTGAACTACTCCCAGTGCCTGGGAATCATTGGTTACTCTCTCATTCCTCTTGTGCTGACAGCTGCAGCACTGCCATTGGTTCATTACTTTCCTACTATTGGCTTTATTGTCAAGGTAAAAATAATTAATAGTTTGTATTCATAAAAATATATATATGTCTTCTGTAATTTGGAGTCAGTTCTTGTCCAGTAGCATTTGAGAATGCAGTTTCTCTTTGTCATGGAATTTGTCCACTGCCCAGTTTTCTGAAAGAGCACTTGCCTCCCATTTCTGTGGCACAGGTTTGGTTCCCAGCATCCCATGTGGGTTGAGTTGGTTATTGGTTCTCTCCTTGCTCCAAGAATTCTTCCCAGGTTTCCCTCCCTCTATAAAAACCAACACTTCCAAATTGCCATTTAAGCAGGAAATAGAGAATTAATAGCCACCTTGTGATGTGCCTTTGCTAAACATATTTTGCCATTTAATTCATTATTTATAATCTGTTACCTCTTAGTCCTTTGGTGTGGTGTGGGCATCATATAGTGCAGGCTCTCTCCTCATCCAAGACGAGCTCAAGAATAAGAGAACGTTACTGTTGTATCCGATCCTTCTCCTTTACATCTACTTCTTTTCCCTCTACACTGGTGCATGAGAAGGGACACCCTTTTCAGGGAGGAGTGTGGATCCTTGCTGCTACTGTACATTAGACCAAGTACATTTGTAACTTGAATGTAGAATTAAGAAAGCTAATAAAATGGCAAGAAATAGAGGGGAATTGTGGATGGTTTGGGTATTAAATTTGTGTAAGGGCTGGGTAAGGGATTTCTGAGCAAAGTAAAAAATACTCTCAAAAGTCTATTACATTGGATCTATGCAGTCTTCAATTTCTTGTTGTAGTTCTGTTAAAATTTGTTTGTTCCAATAGTCATTTTTTCTTTTTCCAGTGAAAATATTGTTACTCCATTTCCTATTTTAGCAATCATACAACATTTTAGCACTGTAGTACCCTCTTCAAGTGAATTTACTCTGTGCCTGTTGATTGAATAGTAATCATTATTTTCTGAGACTGGAGTGAATACTGGTAGTGGTAGAATAATTACCAAGCTGTGAAGCAGCATGGTAAGTAATTCCAAAACCACTATTTTTTGCGTGTTTATGGACCTCGACTTCGTCTCAGTCCATAAAAACGCAAAAAAAAGAACTTAGCCAATATCCAGCCATCATGACCTCACGCTTGGTCAATAACCCATATATACTGGTTCTTCTCCAGTCTGTAGTGCAGTGAGAATAATACCCTTGGAAGCAACTGCTAGTTCAGTTTTGATACTATTTATATGACGTAGTTTCCACTGGTCTCTTTATTTACTTTTCATGCCATCCAAGTTTTAAGCCTAAATGCTGATTTGTAAATTCTCCTAAACTATGTCCATTGTAAGCAAATATGGAGCTTAAGCAAGAACGACGACGATGCCGAGGACGGCACGTTCCATAAAATGGATTTGTTTTTCTCCTGTACCAATGGTGGCAGGCTTGTTTCATTTTCATACCATAACGTTTCCAACCGCCGTGGGCAATTTTGTCGTTGTGCACTCGCGTGTTCCAGAAAACATAAAAAAATGTTCATTTCACGTTGTTGTTTTGCACAGGACGGCAAAGAAGTCTACCAGACTGTATTTTGCATGTGCAGTTTCATTTTTTCGTTCATCAACGCTATTGTTTGGTGCCGTTGTAGTGGACGTCGCCGTCGTGTTTTGCTTTAGGTCCATAGTATTATTGAATGAGGTTTTTGTAGTACCCAAAAAGTAAATCAAGGGCGAAGTAAGAGTTATCTACCAAACCCAAGGACATTAGAGATTTAAGGCTAGTGATCTTAGAAAGTTCAGTTTTTATTGCAGTCTTTCTTACCCTGGGATTACTATCTTCAGTTTTGGAGAAGTAATCCCTTTGTTAGAATTCGAAAAAAGGGGAAACGTAGTCGTTCATCGCGCGTTATCGATTTATTCTCGTTCTCACTCAGAGTAACGTTGATTACATGCGTTCGATATATACAACAGGTCAAATTTAAGATCACGTGACATATATACAAACAAAACAAGAGCGTGACCGTGGATTATGTAACACACGGTGTGTGATTTGTTACACCCTTATTATTGTAGCTAAGTGATGGCAAAGAAAAAGAAGACAAAATGCAATGGTGGAAAAAAGGGTCGTTGCTTAATATGTGTCAGGCCATACCCTCTGTAATTTAGTACAGGTTTATATCTAATATGTACGCAGACAATTACTGGGAATAAAAATTCAAAAAGCAATCTGGTTTTCTTTTATTCATCATTTTGCAATTGTCTGTTTATTAACAGTAATACTTTATCCAGAGATATGTTTCGCGTTTTGAAAAAAGTGACGTTAGGCCTTTCCGGAGGGTCTGAATGGGGGTACTTCTACAACACTAAACACTTATGTTTTCGGCTACATAACATTAATCAGTTAACTTTTAGCCATTTTAACACTAACATTAAAAAATTCTCTGTAACATTAGTATCGCGCCTGATACTACTTTCCTTAAGGAAATCAAAGACTGATCAAAGACTGCCGAACAGGCACTTATTAACGCCCTCACGCGCATTACGAAGGCTTTAAATCCTTAGAAACAAATTAAAGACTAAGCCTACACTTTCGTGTAGCGTACTGATGTAAATAGGCAGAGTCGTTTTGAGTCGCAATCGGCGCGAAACGTTACATAACAACAACAACAACAACAACACGCACTTTATTTTAAAAAACCAATACAGAGACCATAGTAGCCCGCAATTAGCATAGCTATTCTAGGCGGGCTACTTAATTTTGGAATGGATGTTTAATATGGCGCGCCGTTTGTTTCAAAATTATTTTTTTCATTGGTTGTACATTTTTAATCTTTTTCTGTCCGGAGTCGTGGATATAAGCATGAAATCGATCAGCCAGCATATCAATCGGTAATTTGTCGTGTGAAATCGATCATAGGTCTGTACGATCGATCATATTTTCATTCAGTTGTTCGATCAGTTATTTATGATCGATCAGTAGTGCGTATTTTCATTCAGTTGTGACTAAAATCGATCACTTGTTATATGATCGATCAGTTGTCTGTATTTTCATTCAGTTGTGACTACGGAGAGAATCAGAAATTCCTCTGTCACTCCACGTCAGCTAGAGAAACAACATAGGAGCAACTGACGAGGTTCACTATAGAACCGAAACTGCAGTATTGCTTGAGAATTACTATGGAGAACATACTAAACAGTGATAGTAACCTCTTGCCGGATCCATCACCAACAAAAAGGAGCGATAGCGATATAGAACTGAGCGAGGAGGAGACGAACATGCCAGGCACGCCTCTTTCAGAAATGATCCAAAGTTCTCAAGGAAGAATCTCTAATACTCAAACGCCAAGAGAAAGCCGTAAACGTAACCGCGAAACGCGGAAAGAAAAAGCTCACATACGTGACAGTAGCAACGGCAATTACGGTAGAGCCAGAAAGCGTTAACGCTCTGACGAAAAGGCTGCCATGTAGATGTCAGTAAGAAAATCTTAGGAATCTACTGCCATACTACAGGCATTGAGACAAACATACTTGCCCCAGAACACTGAGATATAGTGCACGGGCAAAGATCAGACCGGATCCACAATTTCAATCTGACATCTATAAGATAAGAAAAGACGCAGAGCATTAACTGCTAGGAGCGTTAAAGAAATTTCACTACCGTAGCGTAGAGATAAACAAACTGGAACTTAGAGAACTTGAGCGAAAGTATTCTAAAGAAAACCTTATTGAGCAAATGGCATTTAATACAGAATCAACCTCTACTGAGTGAGATATACAAAGAGCCTCCCATCATATTGTACAAAAGAGCTCGAGGAAAATCGCTCAAAGACGTACTCGTGAGATTCAAACTCTAAAGGCAAAGAAACCACACTTGCGAACAGCGGGAGTCGTGTAGGCCTGTCACAACTATTTTTAAATTTTATTTATTATTATTTGGTTCCTTTTTTAATTACCCTCGACATGTTACCCTCGACTCTCGACACTCGACCAAAACCCAGACTCATATAAGCCTCAAATTAGATCAATTGCAACAACAACAACAAATATATTAAACATACACAGGTAAACAACCCGAGACAGGCACTGTGTAAACATCTTACAAGGAAAATAAATCGATTTTACTAACAAATGAATGAAAATACGCACAACTGATCGATTCTAATCACAACTGAATGAAAATACGGACAACTGATCGATCATATGACAACTGATCGATTTAAGTCACAACTGAATGAAAATACGCACTACTGATCGATCGGATAACAACTGATCGATTTTAGTCACAGCTGAATGAAAATACGGACAACTGATCGATCATATAACAACTGATCGATTTAAGTCACAACTGAATGAAAATACGCACTACTGATCGATCATATAACAACTGATCGATTTTAGTGACAACTGAATGAAAATACGGACAACTGATCGATCATATAACAACTGATCGATTTAAGTCACAACTGAATGAAAATACGCACTACTGATCGATCATATGACAACTGATCGATTTTAGTGACAACTGAATGAAAATACGGACAACTGATCGATCGGATAACAACTGATCGATTTTAGTCACAACTGAATGAAAATACGGACAACTGATCGATCATATAACAACTGATCGATTTAAGTCACAACTGAATGAAAATACGCACTACTGATCGATCATATAACAACTGATCGATTTTAGTCACAACCGAATGAAAATACAGACAACTGATCGATTTTAGTCACAACAGAACGAAAACACGGACAACTGATCGATCGGATAACAACTGATCGATTTTAGTCACAACTGAATGAAAATACGGACAACTGATCGATCGGATAACAACTGATCGATTTAAGTCACAACTGAATGAAAAGTACGCACTGCTGATCGATCATATAACAACTGATCGATTTTAGTCACAACCGAATGAAAATACAGACAACTGATCGATTGTTGTCACAACAGAACGAAAATATGGACAACTGATCGATCGGATAACAACTGATCGATCGGATAACAACTGATCGATTTTAGTCACAACCGAATCAATATACAGACAACTGATCGATTGTTGTCATGTCACAACAGAACGAAAATATGGACAACTGATCGATCGGATAACAACTGATCGATTTTAGTCACAACTGAATGAAAATACAGACAACTGATCGATCATATAACAACTGATCGATTTTAGTCACAACTGAATGAAAATACGCACTACTGATCGATCATAAATAACAACTGATCGAACAACTGAATGAAAATATGATCGATCGTACAGACCTATGATCGATTTCACACGACAAATTACCGATTGATATGCTGGCTGATCGATTTCATGCTTATATCGACGACTCCGAACAGAAAAAGATTAAAAATGTACAACCAATGAAAAAAATAATTTTGAAACAAACGGCGCGCCATAGTTTAAAACAAAAAAAATTATGTACAACAACAGAGAAAAAAAAAATATATATATATATATTTAACAATATTAAGAAAAAAAGAAGAAATGGAAAACAAACTATTAATAACGACAGTAAAGAAAAGAGAAAATAGAACCAAATTAACTTTTAAGACTTAGGGGAACTATTTAATATTTAATAGCCGCATGTGCTTAGAAAGGTCAATGTAGCGCATTTCAACATTCATCTCCTCAGTTCCAAGAATATTTAGAAGTAAATCATGCAATTTACGTTTGAAGGGTGCTTTCCTAAGCCCACAAAGTTCAGGAGGGATACCATTCCATATTTTAGCACCAATTCTTGAAAATGAAAATAACTGTTGATTTGTTCTTGACATTTTTATGTGGAGGTTCCCAGCTTTTACATACATACATACATTTCATTTCACGTCCCCACGGGGCTTTTCAGTGAAATATGTCAATAAAAAGTAAATAAATAAACAAAAAATAAGTGAGTGAATGAATAAATAAATAGATAAATAATAAACATTGAAAATTAATTACAAAGTTATATTCCTAAAATTAAATTAAGCTAAAAACAATTCATTAGAAGTGTCTTCCTGAACTAACGACTGGCTTAACTTTAAATTTTGCGGCAGGGCGTTCCAGATCGATACTATTCTTTAGAAAACAGTCCTAAGAAAATACGCGCGCTGATTAATTAGAATTCGTGTTTCTATTAAACAATTAGATTATGAGCTCAAGATTTCTATCGCGTGATAGTTGACGAGGGCGCAGCCCGAGTCAACTATCACGCATAGAAATCGAGAGCGAATAATCTAATTGTTCTGGTATAAATCTACTAGTCGTTCAAGACTGTCTTTTCTGGAACAGCCTCGACCAGTAAACTGCCTAAATCTTCTTCATGGACATTTCGAAAACGTGAAGAAGCGGCCGCCATTACGCTACTCACTATCTATCACAGAATAGATAGTGGGTAGCGTAGCCAATCAGAGCGTGGCATTTGTGATAGAACGCTAGTAGATTTATACTAAAACTCGATAGAAACACAGAACTAGCACGAGCTGTTGACGTAATGATGACGCGAGCAAAGAGAATTTACATTTTGATAATCAAAGTTAACAAGTTGTTTTTCTTTTTTTCGTCGCGGTGTTTTCTAAAAGAAATAGAAAACATGTTCTTCGTGTTTCTATCGAGTTTTAGTATAAATCTACTAGCGTTCTATCACAAATGCCACGCTCTGATTGGCTACGCTATCCACTATCTATTCTGTGATAGATAGTGAGTAACGTAATGGCGGCCGCTTCTTCACGTTTTCGAAATGTCCGTGAAGAAGATTTAGACAGTTTACTGGTCGAGGCTGTTCCAGAAAAGACAAAGTTTTGAACGACTAGTAGATTTATACTAAAACAATTAGATTATTCGCTCTCGATTTCTATGCATTTCTCGTTCTCCCAAACTTCCACTCGTGTTTCTATAACTCGATAGAAACACGGTACATGTTTTCTATTTCTTAAATAATAAAAAGTTCTTTGTCCAGCTGCAGTTCTAAAAAGAGGAAAGGAATAAAGCTCCATCGAGAGAAATTCGAGTACAAGTGTAAAGAAGTTCCCTTCCATGGGCACCTCCTTACAACTGAAGGCCTCAAGGCAGACCCTGGAAAAGTGAGGTCAATCACTGAGATGCCGCGCCCAGAAAAGCCTGATGACATCTTGCGTCTGAATGGCATGACTAACTACCTTAGTCGTTTCCTACCCAATGTCAGATGTAATAAAGCCGTTGCGTGATCTTTCCCACAAGGACGTAGAATGGTGCTGGTCCGAGGTGCACGAAAAGGCCTGGAATGATATCAAGACTCTTATCGCCTCTGCGCCTATCATTTTTAGTCTACTACTAGCCTGGAGAGGAGAAGTACTGGAGGTGCAGTGCGACAGTAGTCAGAGGGATCTTGGCGCGGTATTGATGCAAACCCGACAACTCATTGCTTACGCCAGCAGAGATTTAACTGAAACCGAGAGCCGCTACGCCCAAATCGAAAAAGACTTGAAATGTTGGCAATTGTATTTGCAGTTGAAAGATTCAAAGATTACACACGTTTGGCAGACGAACAATTGTCTATAGTGATCACAAACCACTTGAGTCAATCTTAAAGAAACCACTTCATCGTGCACCCTAGATATGTTACAAGGCATGATCATTCGCTTGCAGAAGTATGACCTAAACGTTAGGTACAAAAAAGGAAAGAAGTTTTCCTGGCGTTCCAGAGCGCATCTTCCCTGTAACAAGCAGAATGACTCTGATTTCGAAACCATCAACATGATGAAGTATCTTCCCATCTCCGAAACAAGACTACAGCAAATCCAGCGCGATACGGAATTGGATAAATCCCTTCCAATGCTGAAGAACGTCATCAACCAAGGCTGGCCACAGACCATGGATTTGTTACCAACTGCAGTCTCCCCTTACTTCAACATGAGAGATAAATTGTCGGTCCAGGATGGTCTCATTTTCAAAGGAGAGCGGGTAGTAATCCCGCCAGCCTCAAGGGGCGAGATCTTAAAGCAAATCCACAACCCTAACCTGGGAGTTAATGACTGTTTGAATAGAGCCCGAGAATGCTTCTTTTGGCCGAGTATGACGGGGGACTTCAACAATCACGTCTCAACTTGTGAAGCGTGCTGAGAATACCAACGTGCTCAACCTAAAGAAACTCTGATGACCCACGAGACGCCTCATCGAACAACATAAGGACTTCACTAGATTTCTTTATACAAATGTATTTGCTAGCATTTAGTCTCTTTCTTTATCATATCACTGTATTCTATTTTTTTTTTACCCTTATAAAAGGGAGGTTGTTATAACATGTTATAGCATTTGAATTGGTAATGTGGAACCCCCTGGGCCCACATTCGCATCACTGTGTATTTAATGTATTCAGTGAAGCTTGTCTTTATTACAAACACTAAAAAATATGGGCAAATAACACTAAACTCTTAACCCCATTCATACCCTCTTTCAGGGATAGCTAATTCTTCCACTGTTCAACTTTGGCCCTAGTCACAAAAACAAAAGAACACGAAACTGTCACATTCGTGATTAGAATTTATCTCTTAGTTACTTATTTTTGTTTGACAAATAAAATTCTTCTTTTGTCACGCGATGTAGTCACTGGATGTTGATCGCGACGTTTCGACTGTTCACTGCAAGTCTCTTCTTCAGGCGATGGGGTCGACTGATTGCTCACCATTATGAAGCTGTGTGGTCTGCTCTTATCTCTTATTCTTGTTTCATGACAAAAATAGTTACCTGAAAGTCAAAAATTCTTTACCAGACAGTTCTTTGCCTTGGTGACAAGGGTTTAACTCATATTTGCACGCACGGTCGAATTAAGGTTATTTGGAGATATCTGCTGTGAGGGAAGAAATAACTCAAGGTGTGATAATTGATTTTTTTTTATCTCTTCTTTCTTCGTTTTATTATGTTACGTATTTGTTTACTGAATCTATGTGTGGTTCTCACTTTTCCACTCGTAAACGAAACCATGCAAGAATCATGCAGTGTGACCATTCTTTGTAAAGCTACTGAACAGTGCTGCACTGTGGTACTGTTTGTTTTACTATACAGTGTGGTTCTATCTTTTTCATCTGTGGATCAAACCATGCAGTGCACCATTCTTTGTAAAGCTACTGAACAGTACTATACTGTGGTGCTGTTTGTTTTACTGTACAGTGTGGTTCTACTTTTTTCCGCCCGTCATCTGTGGATCAAAGCATGCAGTGTGACCATTCTTTGGAAAGCTACTGAACAGTACTGCACTACTGACAATAACAAGAACTAGCTTTATTTGCATGACCAGAAATACATACAGTGTTGCAAAAGCTTTAGTAACCTAAAACTAAAACAGTAACGGTTGTCGTGTTCAGATAATAATGTTATGACAAAGCAATCGCACGTTATATTGGTTTGAGTTGAAAGTAGAATATTGCGTAGATCAAAGCAAGATGAAATAAATTTTGCCAATAAAATATTAATACAATGATTTGAAGAAGTCATAAGGTCGCCAATGGCTTGTAACGGAGATAATTTTTTTTAAAGTTGGAATGATATTTTCGATTTTTTTATAAATTTTTTTTATTTTGTCAGGCGCTAATTATGGCTGCCACGCTCTTTGGAGCTTTAAATGTTTTCTTGTGTTTCTCTTTAACTCTCGGCAGTCTCGAGGATTTAAGTACACAAAAAGCGGGCACTATCGAACAGAAATGGCCAAAGTGTACTTTCGAGATGCCTTTCCTCCAATTTCATCGTATCTCGTCAACTTTAACATATAGAGATAGAGTTCTTCGAGCCGTCTCGAAATGGGAGCACCATGGCCTTCTGACCTTGTTGGCGGTTCCACAACATTTTATCATGCTAGATTTGACTGTACATATGGACATACATCCACAACCTGGCCCTGAGCTGACCTCAGAAGATTCTGGAAAGAGAGATACCATGTGAAGGAAAAACTGTCGAAGCCGCTCGGTTCGAAGTAGTTTGTTCAAAACCATCGAACGCGAAACCCTTCTTTCCCTTCGGAGGTATGCTCACAAACCATGTGCTTCTGTCATAGGCGACCTCAAGGCACTGGGTATCTTAAAATACAGAGGCCGTCGAGGAGGAAAGAAGGCTAAGCATAATGCGTCTCTTGAGAGACATCCTAAGAGCATCGAAGTTGTGGAGAGTCGTCGTCCCTCTAAAACCTATAAACAACGATTTGAACGCGGGAACTTGATTTGCATTCCGAGGGATAACAAATCTACTCGCGTCTCGCCCAGCACTGCAGTTCCGAAGTGCCTCTTCACCAACATCTGTGGTCTGGCAGGTTGTAGGTCGATTATAGCCCCCAAGTCGATTAGCCCCCAGTCGATTAGCCCCCACATAGTCGATTAGCCCCCAAGTAAAACTCGACCAGCCCCAAACGAAAATCGGTTTTCAAATTACTAGATTACTCTTCTTCGGGTTTCTCGTTGTTTTACTAACGCTTGAATTATAACTTGCGATCTAAGTTATCTACTCGTGACGCTGACATCGGCATTCTAACAAAACTGCGATGGTTCACGAACCAAACGTTTTCGATGTTGATGAAATTGTAGCCTGTTGCGATCGAGAACAATCAGTTGATCTGATCGATTAGAACTTTATCTTGTAAATGTTCTTTACTTCATAAACATTCAGAACTAAAATCTCGTTCTAAAGATCATAAACCAAGCAACAGTCATGAATTTTTTAAACGCAAAGCAAAGATTAAAGAAGAAAGGAAATCCGCGGTCACCCTTAACGGACGAACGAACGAACGAACAAACGATCTTAAAGTTATTGACTTCAATTCCAAGCAACGAGAAACCCGAAGAAGAGTAATCTGGTAAGTTGAAAACAGATTTTCGTTTAGGGCTGGTAGACTTTTGCTTGGGGGCTACTCGACTTAGTGGGGGCTAATCGACTTGGGGGCTAATCGACCGTCTGGCAAAATCAAATGATAGACTACGGGCTCCGGTCGCTATCGAGGCGCATCTTAACAACCAAGATATTGACATTTGTGTGGTCTCGGAAACTCATCTTTCGACTGATTTGCCGGACTCTATAGTAAATATTCCAGGCAAGATTTCCACACAGGTCCCTACTTCATTATGCATGCAGCAGATGAACTGTTTAGGGTAATGAACATGTAAACATTTCTTGTTACAGTCGAACCTCGATTATCCGGACTCGGTGGGACTAGGGTAAATAGTCCGGATAATCGAGAGTCCGGATAATCGAAAATATGAATATTAATGAGACAATGTAAACAAAAGAAATAAAGATAATGCGCGTGTAATGCGCTGTTTTAAACGCAATTTTCCTGACTTTTAACATAATTTCTGAATTTTTTGCCTCCTAAAGTTCTTAACATCTAAGGTCATTAATATTCATAAAAAAACGGACCAGAGAAAAAGTCCGGATAATCGATGTCCGGATAATCGAGGTTCGACTGTATAGAGGTTTTGCACGCGTCACGTGATCCCATAGCAACGGTAACTACGCCGCCATCTTGCATGCCAAACACTAAACAGATTTTTTTGAAAAATAAACTAGTGAGCAGCACTCTGCGAACTGGTTTTGTAAAACTGATTTATTCTCCTACGCGTTTCGTCCGACTGTCGCGGACTTCTTCAGGGAGTTTTTAAAACTCCCTGAAGAAGTCCGCGACAGTCGGACGAAACGCGTAGGAGAATAAATCAGTTTTACAAAACCAGTTCGCAGAGTGCTGCTCACTAGTTTATTTTTCAAAAAAATCGTCAAAAACTCCCTGAAGAAGTCCGCGACAGTCGGACGAAACGCGTAGGAGAATAAATCAGTTTTACAAAACCAGTTCGCAGAGTGCTGCTCACTAGTTTATTTTTCAAAAAAATCTCCCTGAAGAAGTCCGCGACAGTCGGACGAAACGCGTAGGAGAATAAATCAGTTTTACAAAACCAGTTCGCAGAGTGCTGCTCACTAGTTTATTTTTCAAAAAAATCGCCCTCTACAGCCGCCATGTTGTTTTGACCTGGCATGCAAGATGGCGGCGTAGTTACCGTTGCTATGAGATCACGTGACGCGTGCAAAACCTCTATTGCAGAATGAAACAGTATGGCTACAGCATGCATAATGAAGTAGGGACCTGTGCGGAAATCATTCCGCCGCCGCCCCTGTAGATTCATTTTGTAATTTATATTTTCGGAGTTTCTGGATTCTTGTAGCGTAAACGAGGGCGAGAAACCATTAGAATCTACGATAAGCTACCCCACTCCACCCCCATGCCTCTTTTATGCCGCCCCCTCTTATTAGCAACCCGGTTAGAGGATTTACGGTAACTTATATTTCTGTTTTTATTTCTAAGGCCCGCGATGCATCCAAAGGCAGTTCTTGCTGTTGTTACTATTATACTTCATTTTGCCGTCCTGATTGATGGTCGCCGAGTCCGAGACAAGGCCGCTTACATCCGAGTTGTTAAATGCTGGAAAGCTGGATTTCTGGTGTCCCAAGAGATAGCAACGAGGCCAGGAACCATTAATTACAAAGAACTTTACTGTAAACACTATGAGGTAAGGGCTTCTGTATCACTATTGCTTCGTTTGTAAAGCCGGCATCAAAAGTTGTCTTCGTTCGTCATGTCTCAGGCCCTCTCAGTCAGCCAGGTTGGGGGTGCGTGTTCCCCTACTCCCTTCATCTGTTCGTCTTTCTTTCTTGTTCCCCACTGATAAAAACTCTTGTTCCTTAATTTTTGTTCCCTCGTTCTCAGCATTTTTTACATAATTCACTAATTCTAAAATATCCCCTTGTTCCCTAAAACCCCTGGTAAGCGCTCACGCCTCGGGTAAAAGCCCTACTTTAAAGTTGGAAGGGGATTCATATCCAACCAAAAAAAAAAATTATTCCCATTCCATAAGTCCTCTTCACCCTCGCAAGGCAAAATTTAACTCTGGAAGTGATAACATCAAGAAAACATTGAGAACGTTAGCCTATTATCAGGGGAAGCCAACGACTATTTTCTGTAAAATATCAAGGTCTCAATGGGGTGGTGACTTTTCGGCTAACGGTTAATATTTTTACGGCTAACGGATAAAATTTTTCAATATTTACGCCTAACGGCTAATTTTTTTGCCCGTTTTACGGCTAACGGTTAACCCCATTGAGACCCTCAAATATCTGTTTGGAGAAGCAAGAAATTGCCTAGAATTTTCCACTTTTGAAAGGCTAAAAATTTCTAGATGACCCGTTACATTCATGTACAATTTTCGTAGCATATCTAATAAATTCCCTGCGATTTTGTAAAGTAATTTTTCGCATTTCAGAACCACAGTCATCCTATTTTTCGTAGAAAAAGGTAACCTAAAATTTTCGGATTCGAAAAATGCAATCGAGAAAGGAATCAGAACTATTTCTCAAATTCGTAGAACTATAAATTACATCTGTTATACTACATGAGAAATTTCTGTAATTTGATTGGCTAAGAGCAGTGGTATTTCTGCTTAATTTGAAATACAGTCGAACCTCGATTATCCGGACTCGGTAGTCCGGATAATCGAAAATATGAATATTAATGAGACAATGTAAACAAAAGAAATAAAGATAATGCGCGTGTAATGCGCTGTTTTAAACTCAATTTTCCTGACTTTTAACATAATTTCTCAATTTTTTGCCTCCTAAAGTTCTTAACATCTAAGGTCATTAATATTCATAAAAAAACGGACCAGAGAAAAAGTCCGGATAATCGAGGTTCGACTGTACCTACATGTGAAAATTACAAACCTTTTGCGAGTAGTAGTATAAACAAATAATAGCATGATTTGTACGTGATATTTGGCAAAAATACCACTCAAGATATTTCAAAATTGTCTCAAATTTCACTCGCCTAACGGCTCTTGAAATTATGTACAACAATCAGTTTGAAATATCCCTCGTGGTATTTATACCAAATATTACTACAAACCATGCTATTACCTATACAAATTTTCGGGAAAATAATACTGAGGCCCTTGTAATTTTTCAGACTCAAGTTGCCCTAGGACGACCGAACAGCTAGAAATTTTATAGCGCCGCTTAGAATGGATTTCTAGAGATCTGATAGTTGACTCTGGATATCCTAAAAAGTGTTTTCAATACATTTAGGAGGAAATCGTCGTTGGGTGACCCTGTATCATGAGAGACTTGACCGGGTTTTGATTCTTTTTTTTTCTTTATTAGGCGGTTGATACCTGCCTGTTGGAACCCTTTGACTACGACGCTCACCCCAGCAGAGTTCTATACTTTTTCCAGGCTTACCAGTGGCAGATGGCAGTATTGCAGACGAATTTCTTAAAATCCTGTACAAATCTCGACCTTGATGCAATGAAAGAGCTGGTTCTAAATTCAAGTAAATAGGACCAAATCAATTGTTCTTTATCGACCTACCGTTTAAAATCATACTTTTCGTTTGTTGTTTATTTTCTTCCCCAGTTGGAATAAATTACGGAGAGTAAATTACGATCATGATGGATGCATACTTATAAAAAAGGGCAAAAATCTTTTAAATATGCATAACATAAAGTGTTTCTGAGTAAAAATTCAAACAATGTTGACTTTCAATGCGTTTTTTAAAAATGCCCTGGGAGATTGTTCCACAGTACAACCGCCCCAGAAAAAAAGAGCAATATCAATGGTAGAGATAAGAATGATTGACATGTTCCTGTACCTTGTGTCACCCTCACGAATAAGCTGTCGTATAAACTTACTCTTTAATGCCAGGGGCCTCAAACTTGGCCATTTTGGTATTTTCGATGCGCTCTTTCCATTTCTGGCATTTGTTAAGTTATAACCCATAATTTTATGAAAAGTAGGTCACGTGATGGCTTAGCTGCAAAGGGCCTATTTCACATCAAGGAGTAGATCTGCTACGGATGGGATGGGGGGTTCAACCTAAGGTGCTCCTGTGGTAGACCCGCACCACCAGGTTCGTCATGTGCAAAGCCCAGAAATCGGACAATATTTGAAATTCAGAAAAGAGCAAAACAATACTGATTGACTCCATTTACCAACTCCGCAAGTCAAAGGTCACAATTAACGTCCTCTGTAAAACAGCGGTTAACCAAAAAAAGGCGGGAATACGCGTAAACCACTGGCAACTATCAAATAATTACTAAAATCAGGCAATGAGTCGGCATATGAAGGCGAAGACGCGGCATGGTTGGGCATATAATTCATGGTTGACCACCATATAGTCAGTTTACAGGGATATACAAGGGTCTACAAGGATATACCTTTGTAAACCCTTGCATACCCCTGTAAACACTATATTTGGTGACTATATGGTGGCCTACCATGAATTATATGCCGATGGCTGCACCAGCATTGCCCCTACCTACCATTCCGGGCTCATTTAGGTATCACATGTTTGCACACACCAGTGATTGCACTACTAGACCCGGCAGAGGGCGCCTCCAAAAAAAAAATGAAGGCTTAGAGCTCAACTGGTGAAGATGTTGCATCGATGCTGATATAACATGGCCATATTTTCTCTAGCTAGTCGAAAGATGCGCTGCTGTTTGCTTTGGTTTAATAGTTGGCTGTTACTGGCGACCACTGCTCATCCTCGGTGTAAAAACCTGTTACGTTCACTTGTGACGTAGAAGAAACAAAGGAGACAAAACAATGGAGACTAGAAAAATAATAGTAAAATAAAAGAAAAACTTGACAGATTTTTACACCGAAGTAAGCCCGCGACCAACGTCTGCATCGCAAATTGATTTTTAACTGACCGCTAAATGCACTTACAACTGATTGAAATGGAATTCTTTCTTGTAGCCATAATGAGAAGAGAGGGACTGAAGAGCATTGGTAAGTCTTGTTATAAGCCTAGGTACAAAAATCCTTTTTTTTGGGAAGGGGGGGGGGGGGTGGGAGGGGGATTTTTATACCTGATGAAGATTTCTAGCAAATATGGAGATTTTTTGTGGCAAAATTCTAATCAATGAATAATCTTTATAAATCTGAATGATCGTGATATTTACAAGTTTTTTTTTGAGTGAGTGGAGTGTTGTCCCTGTATCTGACTATCAGTTCAGCGGATTTGTCAGAAATAATAATTCCTTAATTCTTTAGTATGTAAGTTATCGATAAAAGCATGAGATTTTGGAAACTTCTAGAGAGGTATGTAATGAAATTTTTAAAAAGAAAATGGAGATTTATAGAACTTTTGGCAGCATTATCCGGATAGATTTTTGTATCCAAGTCTATCTTTTTTTTATTAAATTTACACATCACGTTACTTAGAGATTTACAATACAATGTAATTAGTTAAATATAGAAAAAAAAAACAACAAAACAGCTAAAAAAATAATAAAAAAATCCTCGCAACAAATTACTAAAGGAGACACCTTAAATGGTGAGGAGGAGTTTCCACTTCTGCTGAAATTCCCTCTCACCATTCAAAGTGGCAGCAATATATTTTTCTACCTCGATTTTATCTTGCAATGATGAGATGAAGTCGCTGAAAACGAACATAGTATTATTTAGAGTGTTAATACAAAGAAAGTATTTGCCTAGCATAATGAGGTGGTTGAGGGTCAAACGGTGAGTACAGGGACGAGTGATTCCAAATAATACCTCTGCCTCGGAGAGAAGTAAACTCTCTTTACTTACAGTAGAATACCAAATTTGGAAATTATACCAAAAGGAAGATGCTTGCGGGCAGCTAATAAACAAATGACGTATGTTTTGACGATCAGAGGGACAGAAAGGGCAGGATGAGGAGGCAACCTTGTTAATTTTGTATAATATACTGTCCGTGGCTAAAATGTTGTGTATAATTTTGTGCTGGAACATTGCCAATTTAACTTCTTTTGTGGCTTTGAACAGCAGAAGATCAATTTTATTTAAATTCTCTTTCGCGATAATGAACTAGCTTCTGCTCAGGTTGTGGAAACATGGCTGGTTCCACTAGTGGGCAAGATCACACAAATCCTGAGTTCAGATTTCCTGCTTTGTTCTGCGAAAGAAAATAAAAAAGGGCCATCAAATAAACGTTTTATTGACCAAGCTTGTTCTGTCAATATGGCTGCATATTTGCCTTGTTCCTTCTTCCTTTTCTATTGACCTCAATTACGTTTTGGTCAAAATGAAAAAAGAAAAAAAAAACAGAGAGAAAGAACTCGGCAAATATGAGACCATCTTAACCTCATGCTAGGCCAATAACCCATCTGTTTTGCTCACTGAACTAACTCACTTGACTCTCATGGTGACTTCCCCTCAGGTTGTCGAAACGTCAGACAACATCAACAACATCTCTTTGGTTAATATTCTTGCTTACTGAAAACAAATCCTACTCAATCAAAATTACTGTTCTGTTGTATTTCTTTTAGAGAACGATTGTTTCACACCATGTGCCCAAACGTCGCTTCGCAAATGTGGGGCAAGAGCAGCACAAGCATGGGGACCAAAAATGGACGACTTGGCCGCTCTACAGAGTTCTGTCACATGCTACAAAGAAGAGGTGAAGAACTGCAAGGTTCCCTTTTGGAAACACTTGACAAGATTTTATCACGTTTATAACAAGCACATGAAAAAGCACAACAGTCTGCTGGAAAAGATGCTTATTAACGCTTTGTACCAGTAAACACTGCTATAGCAGTAGCAGTAAATATCAGAACCTACCCACTGGAATTCATGCTGTAGTGTTCTGTGAAAATAAAGTGGGTGTTCAGTATAAGCAAGCTGTGGGAAACGCCATATACCTACCCATGAGCTTTGCATTGGGTTATTCTACACATATTTGAAAATAAATAGCGTCTTCAAAACACCACACTTTAGTACTAGAATGTATGGTAGCTATGCTTATTCTGACTTTTCTGCCTCCTTCCAAATCAAATTTTTACCAATCCTTGAGCAGATTATATATATATGTATCCCCTGATGAGTGGGCAACCACGAAACAGGCTTGTAGGGAAAAACCTGTAGTTTGTTTTTGTGTTTTTTTCTCCCGCAACAACTACTTCGCTCTACGTTCACGTATTGAGCACTGTTTTACGATTTTACACTTTATATATATATATATGTATATATAAATTGTAAAAGTTGATTAATCGTAAAACAGTGCTCAATACGTAGAGCATAGAGAACGTAGAGCGAAGTAGTTGTTGCGGGAGAAAAAAACACACAAACAAACTACGGGTTTATCCCTACAAGCCTGTTTCGTGGTTGCCCACTCATCAGGGGATATCCTGATGTTGTGGTTGCCCACTCATCATCAAGTTGCCCACTCATCAGGGGATATCCCCTGATGAGTGGGCAACCACGAAACAGGCTTGTAGGGATAAACCCGTAGTTTGTTTGTGTGTTTTTTTCTCCCGCAACAACTATATGTATATATATATATAAAGTGACCACGAAACAGTGGTCACCCATGAGCTTTGAATTGGGTTATTCTACACGTATTTGAAAATAAATAGCGTCTTCAAAACACCACACTTTAGTACTAGAATGTATGGTAGCTATGCTTATTCTGACTTTTCTGCCTCCATCCAAATCAAATTTTTACCAATCCTTGAGCAGATTATATATATATGTATCCCCTGATGAGTGGGCAACCACGAAACAGGCTTGTAGGGATAAACCTGTAGTTTGTTTGTGTTTTTTCTCCCGCAACAACTACTTTGCTCTACATTCACGTATTGAGCACTGTTTTACGATTAATCAACTTTTACACTTTATATATATATGTATGTATTTTTTTAAAAAAAAAAAAAAAAGAACTTCACTGCAGTCAAAAAGAAGAGGAATTTTTCAATTTCTAAGTCTGGTAAACACAAATATTGCACCATCAAGCAAGAAGGAGGATAGTACATGACTTCTTTCACTTTGGTACAAATGATGTAATTGTTATTTGCTTGCTTGCCTAACTACTATAAAATCATATATATTTTACATCCGTAGTTTTTTTGGCTGTGGTTCCAATGTTCCTCCATTCTGATTCTTTTCGCTGGTGATATTTCCATTACTCACTTCATTGTCCTCATTGCTATCATCGTTGTCATCATCATCATCAACATCAGCATCATCTAATTCCAAAGTTATGAAAAAAAAATTATATCAAGATAAGTGGGACCCACTAGAAAGAATTGCTAGTTAAATATTAAGAGTGACTGGGTTCATTTGTATCTTAAGTACATACAGCTGTAGGTCATGAAGTGTATCCCAAGTAAATTTTGCAAACAACTAAAAAAATTGTTTTCTTCGGAAAATTAGAAAATATTTGATAACTTGTTAACAATATACATGCAAAAATTTATTTTCAAATTTCTGCACTTAATTTCAACTTTCTGCAATGTTTTGCGATTAACCGACGTGTTCTCTAGATCTACCAGTCAGCGCGCGTTGAAATTTTTGCATGTATGTTATTACTCATATAAACCAAAGTCATACTTCAACTTTTTCTAGAAATACGGCTAGACTTATGCCGCCTTTATGAGTTATAGCAATCTGTAAACGTTGATACCTTCAGATTCAACGTTCCCAGAGCCCAAGTTTTTGTTCGTCTTTTCTTGCTCGATAACTTCCGTTAAACTGGAATTTACGTTGCCTTGAAGCTTTCTTAGAGACGCAGTCAGACACTTTAAATTTTGTTTTCTTCCTTCAGTAGTTTTACCGGAGCCAGCATCGTGGATAAACTCAATTTTCTCTCCGTTCGCTTTTGTCAAAACCCCAACCACAGCCGCCATTTTGATTGTAAGCTCGAATCCAGCTTACCCTATGAAAATTTTGGCCACAGCAAGGGAAGCTGGTAACTGGCATAAATTAAGTGTTTTATTTGAGGGTCGTTAATGGATCGATGGCCCTTTTAAGGAACGTTGGAGAAGAGGTAAAAATCGTTTTGTCTTGGTTTTCTGGCTGGAATGATAAACAGAAATGGCAATTCATGGATCTCCTGGTGGCTAAATCTGTACCAATGAAACTATATTCTCTTTATGACGCGATGGAGTCACTGTCAATCAAAGATGGAAACCCCGATGTGTTTCATTGTCAAATCCGATTGTTCAACAGATGGTTTGATCGTTGGACGGACAACGATAAGAACTTTTTATTGAATGGTCTTGAAGAGCGAAATTATGAGGCCGTGAACTACTTTTACGAGAAAGTGTCACAACCGTCACAGCAACATTGAAAAATGCAAATGTATTTGACATTTACTGTATACTCGAAGTGACGCTAACTCAAGTCCAACTGGAAATTCTCCTTGTCATATTTGGGTTCGCATTGATGAGGATGACAAAGTAGACTGAGCGAGGAAGGATCTTTGGTAAAACTTCGTTTCCATGGGTCAAAGCGCCTTTCTGAGCCCACAGTTATAAAAGCACCCCCAGCAAACCCATGTTTTCTCATTGCCCAGCGGTACTGAAGGTGTTTTGGGTAGGTACTTCATATATAGTAATTATAATGTACCCCAATAGTGTTTTTCTAAAATACTTCAACTACTTTGTTACTTTGCTTACTTGAGATACTGTACTTACTTAAGATACTTTACTTACTTGAGTTACTTTGCTTACTTGAGTTACTTTGGTTACTTGAGTTACTTTCGTTACTTGAGTTACTTTGGTTACTTGAGATACTTAACTTACTTGAGATGCTTTGCTTACTTGAGATACTGCACTTACTTGAGATACTGCACTTACTTGAGTTACTTTGGTTACATGAGTTACAATGGGTTACTTGAGTTACTTTGGTTACTTGAGATACTTTACTTGATTGAGATACTTTGCTTACTTGAGATACTTTGCTTACTTCAATTACTTTGCTTACTTAATATACTTTGCTTACTTGAGATACTTTGCTTACTTGGGATACTTTCGTTACTTGGCATACTTAACTTACTTGGGATACTTAACTTACTTGAGTTACTTTGGTTACTTGAGTTACTTTGCTTACTTGAGATACTTTGCTTACTTGGGATACTTTGGTTACTTGGGATACTTAACTTACCCTACTTGAGATACTTTACTTACGTGAGTTACTTTTGTTACTTGAGATACTTTGCTTACTTGAATTACTTTGCTTACTTGAGATACTTTGCTTACTTGAGATACTTTGCTTACTTGAGATACTTTGCTTACTTGAGATACTTTGCTTACTTGAATTACTTTGCTTACTTGAGATACTTTGCTTACTTGAGATACTTTGCTTACTTGAGATACTTTGCTTACTTGAGATACTTTGGCTACTTGAGATACTTTGGTTACTTAAGATACTTTACTTACTTGAGTTACTTTGGCTACTTGAGGTACTTTGGCTACTTGAGATACTTTGGTTTCTTGAGATACTTTGGTTTCTTGAGATACTTTGGCTACTTGAGTTGCTTTGGTTCCTTGAGTTACTTTGGTTACTTGAGTTGCTTTGGTTACTTGAGATATTTTGGTTACTTGAGATACTTTGGTTACTTGAGATACTTTACTTACTTGAGATACTTTGGTTACTTGAGATACTTTACTTACTTGAGATACTTTACTTACTTGAGATACTTTGATTACTTGAGATACTTTACTTACTTCAGTTACTTTGGTTACTAGAGATACTTTACTTACTTGAGATACTTCACTTACTTGAGTTACTTTGAATAGTTGAGATACTTTACTTACTTGAGTTACTTTGGTTACTTGAGTTACTTTGGTTACTTGAGTTACTTGAGGTACTTTGGTAACTTGAGATACTTGACTTACTTGAGTTTCTTTGGTTACTTGAGTTTATTACTTTACTTACTTGAGATACTTTGGTTACTTGAGATACTTTACTTACTTGAGTTACTTTGGTTACTTGAGATACTTTACTTACTTGAGTTACTTTGGTTACTTGAGTTGCTTTGGTTACTTGAGTTACTTTACTTACTTGAGATACTTTGGTTACTTGAGATACTTTACTTACTTTAGATACTTTGCTTACTTATCTCAAGTAACTCAAGTAAGTAAAGTAACTCAAGTAACCAAAGTAACTCAAGTAAGTAAAGTATCTCAAGTAACCAAAGTAACTCAATCAAGTAAAGTATCTCAAGTAAGTTAAGTATCCCAAGTAACCAAAGTAACTCAAGTAAGTAAAGTATCTCAAGTAACCAAAGTATCTCAAGTAACCAAAGTATCTCAAGTAACCAAAGTACCTCAAGTAAGTAAAGTATCTCAAGTAACCAAAGTATCTCAAGTAACCAAAGTAACTCAAGTAAGTAAAGTATCTCAAGTAACCAAAGTATCTCAAGTAAGTAAAGTAACTCAAGTAACCAAAGAAACTCAAGTAAGTCAAGTATCTCAAGTTACCAAAGTAACTCAAGTAAGTAAAGTATCTCAAGTAAAAAAGGTATCCCAAGTAACAGAAGTAACTCAAGTAAGTAAAGTAACTCAAGTAAGCAAAGTATCTCAAGTAAGCAAAGTATCTCAAGTAAGCAAAGTATCTCAAGTAAGTAAAGTATCTCAAGTAAGTAAAGTATCTCAAGTAACCAAAGTAACTCAAGTAAGTTAAGTATCCCAAGTAACCAAAGTAACTCAAGTAAGCAAAGTATCTCAAGTAAGCAAAGTATCTCAAGTAAGCAAAGTATCTGAAGTAAGGAAAGTAACTCGAGTAACCAAACTAACTCAAGTAAGTGAAGTCTCTCAAGTAAGTGAAGTAACTCAAGTAACCAAAGTATCCTAAGTAACCAAAGTAACTCAAGTAACCAAAGTAACTCAAGTAAGCAAAGTAACTCAAGTAACCAAAGTAACTCAAGTAACCAAAGTATCTCAAGTAAGCAAAGTAACTCAAATAAGTAAAGCAACTCAAGTAAGTAAAGTAACTCAAGTAACCAAGGTAACTCAAGTAACCAAAGTATCTCAAGTAAGCAAAGTATCTCAAGTAAGCAAAGTATCTCAAGTAACCAAAGTAACTCAAGTAAGTAAAGTAACTCAAGTAACCAAGGTATTAACTCAAGTAACCAAAGTAACTCAAGTAAGCAAAGTATCTCAAGTAAGCAAAGTAACTCAGGTAGGTAAAGTATCTCAAGTAACCAAAATAACTCAAGTAAGTAAAGTATCTCAAGTAAAATAAGTATCCCAAGTAACAGAAGTAACTCAAGTAAGTAAAGTATCTCAAGTAAGCAAAGTATCTCAAGTAAGCAAAGTATCTCAAGTAACCAAAGTATCTCAAGTAAGCAAAGTATCTCAAGTAAGCAAAGTATCTCAAGTAAGCAAAGTATCTCAAGTAAGCAAAGTATCTCAAGTAAGCAAAGTATCTCAAGTAAGCAAAGTATCTCAAGTAAGCAAAGTATCTCAAGTAACCAAAGTATCTCAAGTAACCAAAGTATCTCAAGTAAGCAAAGTATCTCAAGTAAGCAAAGTATCTCAAGTAACCAAAGTATCTCAAGTAAGCAAAGTATCTCAAGTAAGCAAAGTATCTCAAGTAAGCAAAGTATCTCAAGTAAGCAAAGTATCTCAAGTAAGCAAAGTATCTCAAGTAAGTAAAGTAACTCAAGTAAGTAAAGTAACTCAAGTAAGTAAAGTAACTTAAGTACTCGAGTAACCAAAGTAACTCAAGTAAGCAAAGTAACAAAGTAGTTGAAGTATTGTAGAAAAACACTAGTTGGGTACATTATAATTACTATATATGAAGTACCTACCGTGTTTGGGCTATGGACAAGGACTTACCGTACCCGTTAGGGTACCTCGATCGATATATCGAACGATGCATCAGTCGAGATATCGATCGTTACGCGATCGACATGTCAATCGATTGTCGACCCGGCAGCTACGTCATGTATGGGGACATATATTGTACCGTGTACATTCAATGTACCTTACTTATCTTGATTGAGGTGCTTGGTTTGCTTGAGGTGTTCGGGTTGCTTAAGGTGCTTGGCTTCCTAGTGTCGCTTGTGGTACTTTGGTTGCTTGAGGTGCTTGGCTTCCTTGGGTCGCTTGAGATGCTGGGGTTGCTTTAGTCGCTTGTGTTGCTTGAGGTAGTTAATTGCATTGCTTTTGTTGCTTGAGTTGTGTACATTTTTCTGTTTCAAACCAGTTGATAACAGAACATAACGCACTAGTCTTTAATTTTTAGGAGACTGTGAAAGCCAGCATTAGCCCTTTAGCCCTTTGTTACAACCAATCTGTGTGAAAAATATTGAAAAGGTTATCCTGTTTCAATATCAGAATCTCAGTCAGACAATTGAGCGAGAAATAAATTTACTTCACTCCATTAGAAATTATAAGTTAATCAGTCAATAACTTAATTAGTCGCAAACATTTGCATAACTTGGCAAACAAGAGAACACTATTAAGGGACTAATCTGATGACGACGGCATTGATAATGATGTTCCTTTATTTATAAACGATGATGTTTTAAGATTTAGAGCTTATGGGTTCGTGTTACTAAAAATCATACTAAGGCCCAGTTCAAACGTCAAACTTTATATGTGCCAAAAACAAAACAATAGATTTTTCTCATTTGCATTAAATTTGGCACATGTGAAGTTCAACATTTGAACTGGGCCTTAAAATCAAACTTAACTCTTTAAGCCCTAAGGGGTCTCCCTGCGACGAGTAGAATTGTCTGTCGTTAGCCAGAGTAAAATCTATAAAATCATTCTTAGGGGGTAAAGTGTTAGGAGAGATTCTTGTTTTCAAGGAGAAGATAATTATGGTAGCAACCTTCCTGATCACTCTTGGTGACAAAGCTTCAATAACCAATCAGAAATGGGCATGCATCTTGTAAAAAACTGATTATAAATACTGTAATTTTACAACAATTTTCAAAATAAATATTTCCACTCATCACCTGATGTCTTATTTTATTCATTTTATATGTACAGGGTTAAGTAACAACAGTAGGTGAACTGGGTGATGTAAACAACTCCCTTTAATGGAGGAACACCAGTCTCCAGCTTATGTCTATCACATGATATTCAACGCATGGTCTTACATGTACTATGTAAACAATGCCAAAATTATTGATTGAGGTACTAGCCACCATGCACGTTTTCTCTCATGATCTCTTTTCCAACCATCCTGTTGACACAGACCTAGTCCTTTAAAATGTGCTCTGACTCCTGAAATTCCTTCTCTTTCAATTTGGCTTCTTTCTGTTTCTGTATCTCTTTCCTCCTCTTTTGCCTTCGTTCGGCTTCTTCTACTCCAATAACTTTCCACACTGGTTGCTTTGACTTCATGTTTTCTTTAAGAACAGTTAGAAACTGTTCAGTTCTTCTGTCTGCTGCTGCAAGTGCTTCTGGTGTTGTCTCTTCTTCTGGTAGTTTCTGTCAAGAAATGAACATTAACTTATGGTCCCTAAAGATCTTAACTGTAAGCTCAATAGTATGTAGAAGCACCAGGTTTAATAATAACATTTTTAGCGAGAAAAAAGGAGGATTTATCAAACAAGTTGATAATGTAAGTTGTCACACCATAATGTTTGAGTATTAGGCCTTTTTCAGAGTGAATTAAATAAGCCCTTCTTCAGAGGAAATGACTTGAAAAGGCTAATGCTCAAGCCATTGGATTTGGTATAACTTGCATTATCAACTTGTTTGATAAACCCATTTTCTTGCGTGTTTAAATTACCTATCAACACAACACCAGCTTTTTTGGAGAAACTATTCCCATCATATCACCTTACTGACTAGATTATAACCTTGTTTACACACTAGTTAAGAGACTATAAAAGAGATGGCTTTTATCTTCGCTTCCAATATAATTTTTATTTTTGCAGGAACTGTGTGCAAAATTTAGGCATTAAGGTCTATTCTTTCAGAGAATCATATTTCTGAAAACAAACAGAACCAAAAAATTGTTGTTATAATGCAAAAGTACATTTGCATAGACCATGTGATAGTTCAGGGTATACCGTTCTTCAAAGGAGTATCAAGATCAATGTTTAATTTTACGTTGGTGTGATGTCTAACAACTTTTACCGACGCATTTTAAAGTAGATGTAGACTTCAGTATAAACAAAAATTGGTCTGCAATGCGTACAGGTGTGGCTTACTAGAACACAGGACAGGCACTCTGCTGGGCAAATAAATAAATCCGATTGCTACACATTGCTACACACTGCATGTAAGCCACACAAAAAGGGAAAGTTACATAACACCACATACCTCAAACTCCCCCCACCCCCCCCCCCCACGAAAAAAAATGGAATCAAACAACGAGAATGATTACTTAAAGATTCAAAGACAACAGGCATTATTATAGGAGGCTAATACGACATTGTTCCTTACAATAAAGTTTGCTCTGTCGTTTTTGCAATCAATTCAGAGAGTTACAGTCGACTAACAAATAAACCGGTTCTAGTCTGGTCTAGAACAACCGAGGCCGATACGATCTGATCGTATCGGCCTCTATTGTACCGTATATATAAATAGAGAATTTACTTTGTCAGGTTAATACCTTGAGCATCTGTTCCCTCGTTGGCACTAACCATTTCATCAACAACCAAGCAGCGCCAACACCACCGACTGTAAGTCCTGAACTGAGTAAAAATCTATACGTTTTGTCACTAATCGGCATTCTTTTTTCTAAGGAACTGCAAAGCTTGGATACCTCGCCTTCCCTTCTTTCGGTCACATCGTATGAGTCTGTACTGTGTAACGCAAGCGGTTATATTTGATCCTCACAAAATCTAAAATCATGGCTTTGTCGGACGCAGATGTCGCCTCTGTTCTTGCTGAGCCAGATTCCGCCACAAAGGACTTCATTTTTCAACAAACCATGTTTCGCGTTAAGGACCCGAAGAAGTCGCTGGATTTCTATTCACGTGTTCTGGGAATGAGGTGATGCCTTGACCACAGATAGCCCAAGCGTACCGTAAGACCTCATAGACCTCATAGAAAATTTTCAGTTGTAAATAACTAGCCTTCAAGAATTCAACCTGTTTTTTATGTATATGGCATGTGTGCGATGCCGTACTTCGTCTGTAAGGGTTCGACGCCGTTAGAGAGGTTTTTGTTCTTTAATTGCAGCAGTGTACAAGCCAATGGAGTCTCTCTTTATATATCGTACATAATCGTGCATTATATTTACTTTAATATTTAGCAGATTACGTACTTCTCAGAGGATATTCATGATTGGAAATTTTCCTAGCTATAGATCATTCACAGTCCTTTCTCTATAAGTGCACAATATTTTTCTTCGTTTTTGATGTTTATTAGGCTTTTAAAGAAGATGCACTTTCCAGAGTTCAAATTTTCCTTATATTTCCTCGGATTTGTGAATGCTGACAGTATTCCCAGTGATGAAGATGAAAAGACAATGTGGTTATGTCAGCAAAAAGCGACGCTGGAGTTGACTCAGTAAGTGGAGTATGTACTGTATAATTTTTACACATCAAAGGGAAGAAAATAATAAAGGTTACTTTCACCTTCTGCGTAATCAAAGAAATTGCATTTGATTTCTTTTGCCATCAATTTAGAATTACTGTAATTAATACAATGATAATTACTGTAACTCCTAGATTATTAAACCACCCTAATCAAATCAGCGACCGTCTTTAGAAGAAGAGATTTATTAAGGCACTCCCTTTGAAAAAGCTACCCCCTCCCCGGGAAAAAAATATTAATTCCTTGGTGGAAAATAGTGCACCAATACCCCGTTCACATCAAAGCTTAAACATGTTTAAATGCTGTTTAGTTAAACAGTTTAAAATTTCTTCCTCTGTAAAAGCTGCTTAATGAAGTTGTCTACTACAAATTTAGCACAAATAGAAAGAACATGTTAAAGTTTATTTGAATCCTGAGTAAAAGCCTGTGTTCCACTGTTCGATAACCAATTTCACATTTTAAAACATGGTTTATAACTAAAAATGTTTAGTTGGTGTGAATAGGGCATAAGATTTATTCTGGTCTATAATGCTGCGTTCACACCAACTAAACTTGTTTAGTTAAACTAGGTTTTGAAATTTTCACAACAGCTTCCCAAATGATTTAAGTGTAATCTTTACACATAGTGAGAAAAAGAGTCTTACAGTGATTCATTAGAAATAACATTCAAGTCTGGAGAGAATTTACATAAGGCTGTTTTGCAAAAAGTGATTCCAAACCATGTTAAACTAAACAGCTTTTAAACATGTTTAAGTTTCAGTGTGAATGCAGCATATATATAAGCAGTCCCATTTGTGGTGATGTTGCATCATTGATTCAGGGAATGATCAACATGAGATCATAAGTTACAAGACTGTGGTTAGCCTGCTAGCCAGCTGTCCTGTAGTATGGTAATTGGTATTTTTGGAGTTTTGGGTTTTTTGTAGCACAGGGTAAGCAAACTCTCAAATCTACAAAATTAAAAATCTACAAATAATCCCATAAACTATAAACCCCCCCCCCCTCTCTATTACAGAGTGACCACTCCAACCAATGCCACCTGAACAAATTTTCCTACAAATTATCCAATCACAATGGAGTATCTAAACGATATGATCTCTACAAATGTGTTGTATTTCACTTACAATGCACATAATTTGCTGTATAACTGTACAAAACATATCAAGATTGAAAGAGAATCATCTCAGTCAGTACAAACTCGCCACGATCTGTTGTTCAGCATAAAAACAGACCAGTGTTTTCACAACTTTTGAAAGTAGAAGTTGCACTGAATGTAGTAGGAGTTGCAAGGCCCAAAGGGCCTTGCCCTCTAGGGGGGTCTGGGGGCATGCCCCCCCCCCCCCTCCCCCAGGAAATTTTGAATTTCAAGACTCTCCGAGACTCATTTTCCAGTATTTTGAGGCACAAATTAGAACATTTTAGACATCTAAAACACTGGTAAATCTAGATACTTTTAATAACTTTGTCACAATATTTAATCTCTTTGGTTCAAGACTGTAATAGTATTTATTAATTACTTTCTTATCAATATATTAATTTTTAAAAAGCAAAGTTAAATTGAATTTTTAATAATGAATCAAATTAAACTCTACACAGCTAATGCTCGGTTTATTGTTCATAAATGTACTTGGTAGCTCGTTGCTGTATCGTGTACAGCCTAGACAGATTTCTTTTTCTTAGAGACACAATGTAGTAGTTTATATAGCATACCTTCTGTTACAAACCGCTGGCTATATTGTACCGAAAACTGAGCCGAACTTCTCGACGTTCACTGTCGACCTATCGCGGCGGGTTCAAGCGCTTTTTTCGCGAAATTCCCAAGGAAAATTTCAATTTTTTTTCTCACAACGTCTTTTGTGGACACCTTGCTCTTTTACTAAAAGCTTTATTCATTTTATTTTCTTCAGAACGCAAAGTTGGCGTCGCAAATCGAAAAGTTGCCGTTGGATGCGACAGCCGATCGACGGTTGATTTTGAAAACACTGCAGACATTCAAAATTTGTATGAAAATTTATTTGGGTGACCTTGGTTTAAATCATTGCACTGTCAGCTGCCCTCTCTAATAAACCACCCCTAAAGGTAGAGTGAAAAAAATGAGCCACACTGGTGGCTTGATAGAGGATTTATGTCAGTAAGCACCACTATTGGTGCCTTAGAGGCAATGTCAACCCAAAGCATCATATGGGTCATCAGTGAGGACATTTATTCCAATTTAAAGATACATAAAAGATTTAACAGCTATTAACCCTTGACTCCCTAAGAGTGACTTTATAGCTATATTTCTCTTGCTATCGCCAGACAATTTTACTTGTCACATTTCTGATTTAACCCCTAAGAATGACTTTATAGATTTTACTCTGGCCAATGCTAGAGAATTTTACATGTCACAGGGAAATCCCTTTAGGCTTCAAGGGTTAAGGATCTAACAAAACTATTTACTGTCCACCAGTAACTGGGGATCTGAAAGTGACACTGAAGTAGTTTTCCATAATGGAAACTCTCCACCAAAGGGATTTGGTGAGTAACCTCGACAAATTCAACAAGTTTTATCATTGTTAATAACATTTGCTTATTTGTCTATATTATTTGTCTTTGCCAGAGGGTTAGGTGCACACACACAAAAGGAAAAATGAAGTAGTTCAAGTACACTCTAAGGAACTAAAGCAACATAGGGATGCCAAAATGTGTGAACCAAATAAATCAACTTTGGCATATAATGTTCTAAAGCTGTTTCTCTTCAATATGGTTAGTAGTCTCCTCCGCAGCCGTTATTAGGATCGTCACGCAACGCTTCTCCCCCACTAACGGCTGCTTCAACCCGAACTCTTTTTGTTTCCCTTTGTTTAGAGTTCACGTGAAATTTACAGAATTGCACCAATCACGCGTTGCCTATTGTCCACTCTGAAACCAATTAACGTATCAGTAGTTTGTCAATGATGTCAGTTTCCCGCGTCAATTCATCGCCTCCAGTTGCTAGATGTTGCCATAAATCTCAGAGATTTCCTATGGATCTAACTCCGAAGAAAATAGTCAAAAGCGGCTCTGGGTGCTTCATTTGTTCGTCGGCTTTCCTCAAGAATAACAAAATCTTCATTTTCGGTAAGAGTTCACTCGACATTGCTGAAGTCATCCGATCCTCGCTATCTGTGGACGTGAGTCGCTACACAGAAAACAGCGAACTGTTCGTCTGTAGAGACAAATGCTACTAGCGTTTGATAAAATTTAATCGGGCATCGGATAAGTTGAAGGAGCTAAAGAAAGAAATCGAAGAAGTCTTCAAGGCAAGAGAACAGGGCAAAGCGCAGAGCAAAACGCCTACTATATCCAGATGAGAATGCCGACAGAGGTGCCAAAATACATCAACTTCATCACATCGAGGAAAAGCATCCAAATCGCTGCGATCTGCCGATACCACTTGTACTTCTTCGGATGCGTTGGGAAGCCGAATAATGAATTGTCAACCACTACGACAACACGTAATTGAAGAGGTGTTGAAGATTGCGTCAAAAGAAGTTACTGGCTTTAACTCAAAATAAAACCCTTCGATGTTGAGGAAGGATGAGAATAACAGTCTCGAAATGCTGCCATCTTGTGATGTTTTACAATTTACCAGCAATACCATTTTAAACTCGAGCATAAACTAATGCTTGAAATCAAATATTTATTGTGTACAACAAATTAAGTATAAGCGAGTTGTAAAGGAAATTCACATAGGAATTGCTCAAATCCACTATTCATCAATACGTCTCCGGCCTGTGTATTACGCTTATGCTTTTTCTTTTTCTTCTCAGGTAAGCTTAATAAAAATATCCCGGGCGCGAAAGGTGAAGTCATCAATTTACAAGCTTAAGATTTCAATGCCTACAGTATTTGTAAATTAATTCACACAGGATTTCCTATCTGAAATGTAACTTCAGAAGCGGAATTGACAAACAAAAACATGTGTCCAACTGACCCTTAACTTGCCACTGCTTTATAACATGAGCTTTATCATAGCCACGGCACATAACTTTATACTGTATACATCATTGCACAACATGGTTCTCCAACGATCATTCAACAGCCACGCTCCTGGTGACCCGAAAACGATGGGGTATTCTCCCTCCTCAATCCACTATCTGTAGCCAATAGAACACGAGTTGTGATTGGACAATTTAGTCTTGGCGCGACCGCCTCAGGAATATGTGAGGCATGTTGTGATTGGCTAATTCGCGGAAACAAAAAGAGTTCGAGTTTTAGCAGCCGTTAGTGGGGGAGAAGCGTTGCGTGACGATCCTAATAACGGCTGCGGAGGAGACTATATGGTTAGTAGCAAGTTGATAATAAGTGATAAGCTTAACCCTTTCACTCCCATCAGCCATTAAAATGTAACAGCTCAATACATTATCAAGCAAACAGGGAGAGGAGAATTGGACTACATGAGAATTATCCAAAGTAAGACAAAATGTGGGACTAACGTATGAGAATAGCTACTTATACCTTGGAGATTAAAGGGTTAATTTTCAGTGTTTTTTCAAACAGGGCACATTGGTTTGGTAGTGCCAGATGTGGATAAAACCTGTAAAAGATTTGAAGAACTAGGGGTTAAGTTTGTCAAGAAGCCAGATGCTGGTACGTTTTGTCTTACCAACTGTAGTTATTTTGTATAACATCTCAATCTGCATTTAACCTAGTTGATTACTTGGTCAAGGTACACTTTTGTCAGTGGTGAGGGGTTCCTATATTTCAATTTGCAATTTATAGGAATAAATAGGTTATAATTTTCTCATCTAGGTAAAATGAAAGGGATTGCTTTCATCCAAGACCCTGATGGCTACTGGATTGAAATTTTGAATGGAGAAAATCTTGTCAAGACTACTAAAGAGCAAGCTTCAAAATAACTGTCTTCATTCTTGTTTTTACCAAACATCAGACAGGCCAAAGACCAGAAGGAAATAAAAGTTTATAAAATGTATTTTGTAGTCTGACCTGACAGCTACAGAGTGGCCTGAATCAAAATAAACCAGACCCTAAAGCTATGGAGTCCTCTAAAATAGAGACCTTAGGAAACAAAATGGATGGAAAACTCAGGACGGCACAGTGACAAAAAATGAAGAGGAAGAATGGGAATGCACAGTCTTGCACAACATTTTTTCATCATTATGCTGTCCTCAATCTTCCAGCCATCCTGTTGCGTAAGATCTCTAATGTCTTCTAAGTATAAGGCTAACTCACAAAATCTGGTGCCAATATCATGGGAGTCAAAATAAAAGAAATTGTGCACATTGTCTGGTATTCAAGATTGTTTACAGTGAAATAGGTTTGTTGGTTGTTAAGTCTGCTGAAAATCAAGTCAGATGTAAAATGTTTGATATACAGTATTATCATTATCCTCACTATGGGCTAAAAATCTTCTTTTAAGTAACAAATCTTACAGCAGTTGCAAACCACATGGCCCCATCTGAATAAAACCCATGACTAACAAATGGGAATTCTATCAACCACCCCTACGAGATTAAAAGAGTAAAAAAAAAATCACAACTTCATAGATCAATATTTATATTTAATTTATTGAATTTCGTTCACTAATTGACAAATTATCTTAGCTATCTGAGTGACTGCCTACTGAGTAAAAGATTTAAGAGGACATCCTCTACATATATATGTACAGTAAAATGTATGGTTCCAGGAAATGTCCTCACCAGGTGCCATATCTCATGGCTCATCCTCTGTGTAAAAACTTGTTATGTTCACAAGTGATGGATAGCAAAGAAACCAATAGAGACAAGGAAACTAATAGCAAAAAAAAAGAAAAAATTCACAGGTTTTTACACCAATATAAAGCCCATCCCATTGATTCCAGAGGAAGAGGGGGTGGGGGGTGTTCTGAGGCATCCAAGGGGTGTAGAGGGGGTTAGGAAGCAGCAATGCCAAAACTTTAATTACAAGAAAATGCAGCTTGTGTTTCCAAATGCAAGACAAAAATGTTTGCAGAGGATTTCAGTGCATCTAAATAAATATGGCCTTAAAAAGACTCCACCATTGGAAACAATGCATGTAATCTAACAGAAATATCAACTATTTAAATTCAAAATTATTGAAGTGTTGACCCCTATTGTCCTTTATTCTGCTCAGATTCATTTCAGCTGCAGCGGTGGTATTTGGAAGGGAAAGGTATAAAACTTTAGTATTGAATGTTCATAGTTTTTTTACAACTTGCCAATTAAGTTGTGCATCAAGCTGGTCATGATTGAACTCGGTCTTTGGTTCTGATTAGTTAATAAAATAGTGCAAGTTCTCTAACCAGGCACCTTCAGTATGGCAGGAATGCAAAAACAAAGTAAAGGCAACATTATTTCCAGAAGTAAATTAAACCTGCTCTGAATAATAAGAAAGCAAAGCATGCATTCAATGGCTGTTTTCCCTTACAAGTTACCACTGTGACTACTGGTTTTTTATGCACCAGACCACTGATGTGGCAATGTTTCATCAGCCAAGGTTGCAATATCTGGCATTGTTATGTACCTAGACTTTCACTCAACAAAACAAGCACTGTGATTGGTTGATTTTTGGTCACGTGCCCCTGATCAAATTCAAATGTACCCGATCGTCTTTGTTTGTGTGTTTTTGCTAAGGGAAAGTCTCAATATATAACAAAGCACTTAATGTATGGTCCCTCAGGAAACTAGTTAGTTTTGTTTTCCCTTGAGTCCTCATGTTTCCCCTAACACTGTCTCGGGAAACATCAGGACTTTCGGGAAAACAAAACCAACTGTTTCCCTCTGGACCATGCATTAAGTGTATATTGTACATGACTTAGCTGAATAGGTTATGTTTGAAAGAGGGACAAAGAGTTCTGATTTCTTTAATAGAACTCTGTTCTTGAAAACTAGTTTTTGTCCTTAAAAAGTCCTTGCATTTTTTTTTATGGAAGTTGTACCAATCATGTTAATATACACAAGGTATAAAGTATGTTAAGCTACAAATCAAATCCTGAAGTTCCCACTTAGTGCTAGCACTCGTATTAGAAATGCAAAGAACCATATGGGGCAAAGGAAAACTTTTCCCAAAGTTTTGAAAGTTCATCCAGTTTGGCATAGTTTGATGCTAGGCTGGAGTAAGAGAATAAAAGACATTGCTTAGAAAATTGGCATATCAATAGTGCCCATACTGCACTGACCCAGGATGATGGCCCATTGTAACCTGATGGTTAATTACACCTTGTAATTGAGCAATGCTATTCATCATAGGTTTCAAAGGAGTTCCAGACCCAACCTAATCATCCCTGAAGAAGACACAAGACAGGAGCGTCAAAATTTCAGGTTTGTGAATTGTAACATCTAAATTACATTCATTATTTTAAACCAGTACAGCATCAAACTATGTCTGATAGGCCATGTGATTGCAATGTGTACTTTTCTTTTAACTCTGCCAATTTGTCAGGTCAAACAAAGTTTTGAGAACAAATTGCTATTTTATATGAGGACTTCTCTTTTCTTTTTTCCTTGAGATTGTTGTATAACACAATCTTATATATAACCAGGGACAAATACAGTAAACTGTCATAGAAAGTGACCAAGTTGATTCCCCGAACCAAAGCAAAAATTCAAATACGGCATAGCACTGAAAACTAAAAGGCTAAGGAGTTGAAGAATAAGAGTGAAAATAATAATAGTATAATATTAGCTATCATATTAATTATTTTAAATCAGTGCAGCATCAAACTATGTCTGATAGGCCACGTGATTGCAATGTGTACTTTTCTTTTAACTCCGCCAATTTGTCAGGTCAAAAAGTGAGGTACTAGTAATTCAGGTTTTGACTTGGTACCCCTCTCTTATTTGCAGCACTGTTGAGTCACTGTTGACAATGCAAAATGTTGCAGAAATCCAGCCCAAGATGAACCTCATGACCAATCTCTACCAACTTTATGATGTTTTGTAGGGTGAAGATGTCATTACCACAGGACCTAAAACACTCCTTGGTGGTATTCCGCGTCCTGATTTGGGTCTGTCTAGTCCTTTGCTGATTGGAGAGGAGAAAGGTGTGGTCTTGGTTTGCTGTTGGTTGCTGTAAGGTTTGATAGGAGGTGAAGCTTGCAGCATATGAGGTACACTGGGTGAAGATGACAGAGATGATGATAGATTGGGGATGTTGGAAAGCTTTGTACCACTTGATGATCTGATCCAGTCATCTTTGAACACTTGAATGGTTAGGTGTGTTACATGGCTAGACAACTTATTTGTCACATGTGCAAGCACCATCTGCAATGGACACAATAAGAAAACCATTGCTAGGATCTCTTAACTCATCAACTGTTGTACATTCTGGCTGTAACCACTAAAAATGAGAATTTTCAGATATTCCAAAACTTGGGCAAACATACTGCCCAGATTTTGACAGGTCATGAGGTTAGGGAATGACTGCAAGTTACTTATTTCACCTCTCTACCCTGCTTACCAAAAAAGATACTTATTGAGTTTCAGTCATTTTACACTTTGTCTGCTAATGGTACCACATTGAAGTTCTATGTACACTATCAGTCACATTAACCCAGGAAAATCTCTCAATATTTGACATTTACTGTATGGCTGACCTGGTCTGAGAAGTACAAAATTTAGAGGGAGGATTTTGTTATGCTGAACCATCCCATACCTGCTCACTTGCGTCTCTCCTGATTCGCACATGCAAAGAACCAGCCTGAAAATTTGAAACAAATTGTAAAATTTCACATGAAACTACATCTGGAACCGTAGTGGCATATTTTCCATAGCCTAACTAGTGAGTATATCGATGCTGAGTATGTTTAACAAAGAAAATGCTTTTCCTGATATACATGAGATCATTTGTAAACTGAAATCTTATATGTAATTATAACTTAAATCAAAGCTAGTCTTCTTCGTTCTCCTCCACTCTTAATTCTAGTAGTTATAAAGTAACATTTACTATATTACTCTGTTATTACTATGTCCACCAATGTATGATATAGTTAACAACTATTCACCGAAGTGGAGGTGGCTAGTGCTGGATATTTACCGAGCCGCGAAGCGGCGAGGTAAATATCCAGCACTAGCCACCGACACTGAGGTGAATAGTTGTTTTAGTATATACTAAAACAGTGAGATAAGTGTACACAAAAAAGAGAAAAGGGCTTGGAAAATGGAGGACTTCTCAAATGACAATCCAATGCAGCGCCGATCGCCGTTAGGGATTTTTTGTTGTAATTACTGCCGTACGTCTTGTTTTCTCGCTGAGAGAAAAAATTTTGTTTAGTTCTAGTGGCGACATTTCATCAAATGGAATTGCAAACCCTTTCTGTATTTGAAAGCATTCTGTAAAAAATATAATTCAACTTTGGTTCTCAAGTAAACAAGTGACATCAAATTTGGTTATGCAAGATAATTTGCATTTGTAAACAAAACCTTTCTCGTTGCTTTTTACCGCTAAACTCCGGGTTAAAACCATAAGCTATTACCTCTGAACACGACCAAGCCAAATTTAATCGCTTTCTTGGAGTTTCCATGGACTGCTTCGTTGTTAATTTGGATGATTTCTTCGCTTGTCATGCATACAAACTGGGCCGCCATGTTCGCGCGGCAGAGCAAAAAATTCGCAAGTTGCTCGGAGGTAAATAGCACAGGATATTCGGAGTTTGACTAGCCAATCAGAGCGCACCTTCAACGCTATCCACTGTTTTAGTATATACTAATATGGACTACTTACATATTTACTGGCCCGCCTAGATTAGTCTTTCCTACATGTGGGCCAGACAAGACATATTTTAAATTTATAAGAAAACAAAAATAAAGATTGTTGTTGTTGTTGTTGATGTCATTTCCCACCTTGCACAGTTCAGTTTGTGTACAAACCTGTCAAACAAATGTCTTTATGTGTTTATGTCTCTATAATAAAATTTATATCTTTGAGCTAACATGTAATTTTCTTTTATGTTCTTGTGGCAAGAACATCTCACTCATTTGCTGTGCTCACTTGAGAGATATTGTTCTTGCCACTCAAACATAAAATTCGTGTCTTCTCATCACAGTGTAATATATCCTCTCTCTATATATATATATCTTATTTCAAAACCAAGGATTTGAAGCTTTTACTGAACAAGGAATGGAATTCAATGTGTGAACTGTTATGGCTGCCATTGTTTCAGCAGCTTTACTTTTCACTGACTTGCACTCATTGAAAAACAAAGTTTTGAGGACAAATTGCTATTTAATATGAGGACTTGTATGTGTAACACAATCTTATATATAACCAGGGACAAATACAGTAAACTGTTATAGAAAGTGACCAAGGTGATTCCCCAAACCAAAACAAAAATTCAAACACTGCATAGCACTGAAAACTAAAAGGCTAAGGAGTTGAAAACTAAGAGTGAAAATAATATAATAATAACAACTATAATAATAATAATTATATTAATGATAATAATAATAAGATCATAGTAATATATAGTCCTTCATATATTCATTTGCATCAGTAATAATTATCATCGCCAACAAATTGCAGTACAGTACTGTGGCTTACCATCCTTCCAAATGATACTGTCCAGAAATGTTCATTTCTAAACTCAAGAACTCCATCCAGAGTGGATGCCTGCATAACAAGGAAAGAAAATTGTTCAAGGAAATTGCAAGGGTGTATCAGAAAATGATGCTTGCACAAAACATGATTCCACCACACATCTCACTCCTACCTCACGTAAACACTTGTCAATCTGGCTCATAACATCAGGTGGACAGGTCTAAAGCAACAAATAGAATTTCTGGTTAGGTATTAATGAAATCAATACTAACTCTCCTGATAAAGGTAAAATAAAAATGACCCATATTTATGATTTACGCATCAACAAAAGTTTAAGTAAAGAACAGGACATTCTAACCTTCTGTAGGATTTTTTACAACAAAACAGTCTTAAAAGACAATAGGCCTTGGTAGAGGTGGGCTGGTAGTAAAGGTAACATGAACTTGAACCCATGCCATTATTTGCTATGAGCCATTTAAACAAAGTATAATTTACGTTACCTGAAGTAGAATCTGACCACTGTATATACTAAGAGGTAGCATGGTTGCCCACATCATGAAAGCTGACAATATAGCGCACAGGCTATCTGCTATGTATGATTTACTGCAAAGAATGAAATTAAACCCTAAGAGCATTATTCCACATTTACTGCAAGCTAACTACCCACTTACACTTACACTCTCTGGTATGGTTGTTTGGATACTTTGGAGCTATGTTGATTCAGTAACAATGTAGAGCAATTTTTTTTTTGCTTTAGAGTCAAGCATAGGAAGAAGGATTTATCAGTCTTGTAGCCTTAAATTCCCAAACATGCCCAATGATCAGAAAAGCAAATAGAGCAGTTTTCAAATTTGTCCTTAGTATTCAGTTTAGGTACCAATAATATGGCATTGATGCTTCTATACTGTACCTTTCAAATGCCACAAATGATAACCAACAAACCGAGAAATCTGGCGTTAGCCAGAGTAAAATCTGTAAAGACACTATTGGGGCTTAAAGGGATAACTGAACTTACTTGTAACTTATCAAGGCATCAGTCGTGATGACTGACAGGGCTCCAGCCACACCCACCAAGGCTATGGGATTGAACCGTTGCACTAGTACCTTACCCAAGAAGGGTGCAAACCCACATATGCTGTTAACGAAATATGAAGAAAGGTTATTATACTACCAGCAACCCACAAGGCTTGAAACATGTAACTGTCTTTGAATGTCTTCAACCACAGCTTGTCCATATTCAATCTACCAAATACCATATTTGGAAAATCAAGAGAAATGAAACAAACTTCAAATGAAACTTGCTTTAATAGCATGACATACTTACCGACTTACCAGGAAATGTCCACCCCTGCCCAAAACATGGAGGACACATTGCTGTTACAAAAAGACAGTGCCAACAAGCTCAAAGACTGGGGAAAGTAATTTCCAAATATGATACTTGGGAAATAATGAATCTGGACAAGCTCAAAATGCGTGTTTCATGTTTTAAGTCTTTGAGTTTATGATACTACACAATACAGTATTCTAGAACACAAATACAAAAAGCTGTGCTATCAAGTTACTCTTTCTACCGTTCCCACTTAAAGACAGTCAGCGTACATGTCTTTAATCTTTAATCTTAAATCACCATTTATACATGGTAAAAATTCATCAGGTACAATAAAATTTCAATAAGATGTCTGAGATCCTAAAATATAAAATCCTACTCCTTATATTATCTTACAACAAGATGCTACTTATAAACCTGATTTCCATGAATGCCATGTGTTTAAAAATTATGATCGAGAAGACATTTAAATTGATTCAATGAGCCAGACCCTTTAATGTTACAAGGTAAGCTGTTCCAAAGGGTTGCACCACTGTAACTAAAACTATTTTTCATATAGTTAGTTCTCGAAAAGGGAACAAAAAGTTTGTTGACTGAGTCCCTAAGAGAATAGTTTGATTCATTTTGCTTAACAAATTTAGATGTGAGATACTGGGGAACCATAAAGTAGATCTATGTTAGTTACAGGGATTTGACTCAGCTATCCAACTTAGAAAAACCCTTCCAATACCAAAATAAGGATTTATCTTCAAATTCCTATAGTGAAGGGACTTACCTGTGGCCAAAGTCATTCACAGCATCTTGAATCCAGTTTGATGTTGCAGCTGAAACATAACAAAGATTTCATTTAGCATTTAGTTACTATATTTTTTAATAATATAATAGCTGTTATGGAATATATCACTAGTCATTGTGGATGATGCAGTTGTTATGTAAACTTTGCTATTTGTCTCATGACATAGGTCGGCATCAAAGTGATTACCAAGTGAGACAAATGAAAAAGTCTATATAACAATATAATTGCTGCTTGGGCATATTTCCTAAATATAAAAATTAATGTTCTCATTTGTCACAAAGCACAAAGCACAAAGCACACCTCTGTACGGATCACTTTGCTATCAAGCAACAAAAAAATATCCCCATACTAACAGTATCTTACCTCTAGATACTTGATTAAAAGGCTTGTTTGTTACTCCATAAGTCACTAATAAATGTAACACCAATCCCACCACAGTAACTGGAAAAAGTCTATCACTGAAAAATGGAAAATCATCAAAATTATTGTGCACTTAAACTAAACAACAAACAAACAAAGGGATGCATAGCCTTGTACAACATCACAAGTTTGTACTTACATGAAAATTTCTGGTGGCATCAATATTCTTTCAGTACTGAGAAAAAATGAATTGATTGCATTGAGTCAACTGGCTTGATACAGAAGACTCAAAGGGCCCGTTATTTTTATAAAGTAGCTTTGTTCAATTTAGAATTGACAACTATTTTTATCAACTTCATACAATGTTCCATGAGGAGAATATCATTTCTGCCTTAGTACAAATCTGTAGTACATGTAATTCATACTTGATACCAGGAACTCACCTCTCCTTTACAATGAACAAAGCCCCAAACATAACCAAAACAGTTGTAGTGAAAACAGCTAACACTTCAAACCTTTCATATCTGCATCATAAAAATAAACTAGATTATAATAATGAAGTTTTTAAAAGATCATTATAGTTTGCTAATAATTAGCAAATTATAATGATCTTATAAAATTTTGCTTTTGGTGTGTGCAGTCAAGCAGATGATTGGTCACAATTGATGTCATTCTGTAGTTAGTTTTTGTTTTCCCCTTTAAAGGACAGTCATTTTTTCAGAGTTAGATTTTAATTAAAAATTCATTAACATTTTAATTCATAAAACCACTTTTTCTTTGGTTCCCAAGCTCTAGTTTTGATAATGAACTGACTTAGTGATGGAATGCAATATAATTTTTTACATGTAAAAGAAAATGACATACAGTAAAGCTGTGTTGATGTGCTAGACAAATATTGTTGAGAACAAATCAGACCCCTTTCTCCAGAACCATCACATTTTTAAACAAATGATCTTTCTTTATACATCAATGTCAAAAAGGAAGATGCACAATGTACAACATGTCATTAATTTCTTACCCAAAGGAATAGGTAGAGGATGTTTTTTGCAATGACACCCAAAGAGATAGAAGACATGTCAGAAGACTGGTGAGTAATAAGAGAACAAAACAGAAGCAATATCAGTATGAATATTAATTGTACTGTGCATAATAATATGCTGTGGTTCGATTTTTTTCCTTGGTTTAAATTTTATTTTCCTTTGTTTTTTTTTTCGGTATAGTTCTGTACGAGTTTGAAACAAAGGAAAATGAAATTTAAACCAACAATAAAATTGAACCATGACACATACAAAAAGTCATTGCATAACATCGTATATTATAAACAAGTAATTGGATGATTTCGAGTGAAATTCTGGATAACTAAGCACTTGTAAATTTTTCAAAGACAACAAGTTGCACTCGCCGTACACATATCATGTGTACAGGATCACGTGCTCGTTTATTCCAAATTGCACTTGAAACTACTTGATTACTTATACAAACAAGCATACAGAGACATAAAACTGGAAATTTGCAGATGTCATGCTTACCTTAATAAATCGAATAAGGTCAAATAGCTAAAAGATGTAAGAGCTGAAAGTAACATAGAAGGACTGTCATTAAATGATATTCAGAAAGTTTTCAAATGAAAGTAACTTTGTGAAACAAAATGGCACTGGTTAGAACTGTAATCGATTGAATTGCTAAGTCTATGATAATAATTAAGTCTTATAGACTGAGACACCAATAAGTGGGAAATTCACTATCAGGAATTGCAAAGAAATAGGAAATTGAAACTGGCAAAACGGTACAGATACACAATTCTCTCTTACCTAAACTATTTGTTGATCCAGAGTATATAAAAAGTCCACAAGAACAAAGCGTGTTTAGAATTATTAACCAGAATACTCTCCAACCCTGCAAGGTGAGATTGAAAGATTTGAAAGGGTAGCACTGTTGCAATAGTACTGGACTATTAATTTAGCAGATTTTAAGTATCACCCTACCTGTCTTTCAGCAAGGACTGTTTGGAGTTCTCTTCTGATTCTTTTAATAACAGGGTGGGATCTTTGTGGAAAAGGTTTAATCACACTCTTAAAAGGAATAAAACAATTTATTACAGAGGACAATAAGTGTAAAACACCAAGTAGTAGTTATTAATATTTACAAAATTACTCAGATACTATGTGCACGCTGATTGATCCAAAAGCTATAGGTTATTCAGGGCTTTCAATAAGATTTGAAGTAGGTGTCTGCCCATATCATAGCAGGCAACTGTGACTATTTAGGTGGCCAAAGGCCACTTTTTCTAGCCCTTAGGATCCTCAGGGGGTCACTATTTTTTCTAGAATATTGATGCTAACTAATTAAATGGCTTTCACTGCTCTAATTTAGGTACTAGCATATTCAAAGTATATATTTTTAGAAAGGACATAAAAAACACTTTCTGATGGTAACGATCTTCGTCACCTGGGATGTCATATTTGATGACGTCATTAGACCAAATATGGAGAAAGGTTATAAAAAAGGTAGAACCTGTGAAACACATTTTTGTCACCTAGATTTTCCACTATTTGAGAAGAATTGTATTTTAACAAAATAGACATGCTAATTGCAGCTAGAAAACAAATGTTTGTCAATTTTATGAATATAATCTTGAAAGTATTAATCTTGGCTTTTCAGAGCAAAACCAAAAAGGTGATTATCATAAAAATTACATTTTATTGTCAAATTAATTGCCATTTATGTTGTTTCTCCTGGCGTAATTAAGTTAAAAATTATTATGTCCTGAAAAAGCAGTTAGATATGTTGATAATGTTATAATTCTGTGTATTGCAACACAGTTCTCTGGGTCTTCCTGGCCCGGTCCTCGGTCTTCCATGAGGTTCTGCCAGTCTTCTTGGGCCAGTTGCCTGCTTGAAGTGGTAGTCCAACATGTGGTATCATCTCCTGAAACATGGATCAGGGCACATGCGGACACCACAGACTGCACACAATATACTGTCAACCCACTGAATATGTACTTTGCATGCCAATCTATTGCCATTTAAAATTGGGTAATGGAAGTGGTCCAGGTTGAAGCGGAAATGAGGGAACAAGGCTGCTGGCTCCGGGTTTCTGTCTGTCAACTGAGATGATTGCCCTTCCATTGACTAGCTTCTCCACTACGGTCTTTCTGAACTGGAGCATTTTAGGAGCATCCTTAACATGATTGAGCCATAAGGATTTAGGCATTTGAAATGTTAAGCTCCAAAAGATAAAAAAATATCTTGTAATACCAAACAGATCCTTTTATAAGGCTTATATATGTAGTTAGCCTTTGATCAGAGAGGTCAACACTTCCCATATTCTGATTATAAAATAATCATGAATTACTGATGGTAGAGTAACAGCTGTCTTTTGCCATTTGTTTCTTTAACAAATTCAATTTCCACTGAATTCTGAACAAAAATAGCATCATTTTGATCTGAAGTGGTCGCCACATTCAAAGAGCTAACTGATTTCACATGTTTGAAAAATTATTTTACTTTTTTAGTGAAATTGACTGAAAAACTACGATTTTTTTACATTAAAATGCTTAATTTACAACTATTCCACCATTTTGAAAAATATCTAGGTCCAGTCTCATACAGAATGAGAGAGCAAAGCTTGGGGGCAAGTATTTTTCCATGCATATGTGCACGGCTAGGACTCTGAGGGTTAAGGTGGTCTGAGAGCATGCTCATCCAGAAAATTTTTAAATTTGGAAGCTTGGAAATGTGATTTCCAGCTTTCTTGGCATGAAAAAGTAAAGTCAATGACGAACAATTATCATTAAAAGAAATATATATATATATAATATTTTTGAAGTACTTGTTGACAAACATGGTTAAGTAGCTGGTGACTGGATAACTCACAGCCGCCAGAGCTCGGCTGCTAATGAAAGCCCTGGTTATTGCACAAGTAAACCCACAGAAAAGAGAAACATTTTCTGTTCTTATTTAAAAGTAGTTTATAAAATCAATAAACTGCAGTTTCTATGGGTTTACCAGCATATATAATAAACCACTTGAGATGTTGGGACAACACTCAAAGAAACTTAGAAATCACTCACCTGTGGCTCAGAATTTACAAGCTCTTCTCGTGTTCTCCCAACATCCTGCATGGTTTATTACACTGGTAAACCCATAGAAACTGTATTGCTTAAATAAGTCATAAATTTAAAAATATTTTGCGAATGCCTCGTAAGAACAGTTTTCTCCTACAGATTGCTTTTACACTGTAACAGCAACTATTCTCACTTCACTTTTGTTAGGTAAGTATAAAGGTAAGTTAATTTGAATTTCAGTGCATGTATACTATTCAATTAGTAACAGCTAGCCTACAGTAAAACACAATTTACATACCGATAATGTAATCCTCTCACCATTCATGCCACTTCTCATTCGTAAGCTTTTGCCTGTCAACAAAGAATTAAAATTTAACAAAAGTAGCTAAAATGTGCACATAACCAACAAAATTGTTCTTTTTCTGATGGATGGCAATATCAACATAATCGAGTACTGTACTAACAACAAAGCCTACAATTGAGCAATAATTTATAGCGTAAAATTCAGAGTTCACCACATTATAATAGAGTGTGTGCAAGTGCAACAAAGCATGAAGATACACAAGAATTCTGACTGGCTGCTGTTATTGACATGGCTGATTACATTATATAATAACTAAATATGAGGAACCCAATTCTTACAAGCTATATAGCTTCTATTGCGCTTCCTCATCACTTTACTTGTAACTAAAATTAATATATAATATTTACTTACTTTCATTATTGATCTTTTATTGTAGTTATATCATTTTTGTATTATTTTAGTTGTAGTAATTATTGTTCTCTACCTGCGTTTTTTTGTACACTTTATTCTATGTGGCAAACATTCAAAATAAATAAAAAAATAAATAAAAAATTTGCTAAGCTGTACCAGCTTTCAAGGCAGTTTCAAGAAAATGGCTAGATTGCCATATAATCCCATACTTAATCATGCAAGCTGTGGCTGTACTGTTTTCTTTAGCTAAAACAAAAAAATGTATGGAGGCACAATACCCTAGACAATACAACTACAGTATGCATAATTGGGTTGGATGGAAATGTAGCCAAGAGAATCCCAAACTACAGGTACTCATGTAAACACTTGTCTGTGGCTCATGTTTTCAAAAGCAATCAGGGATTCCCTCCAGACTCCTTGTTGCACCAATTTATCTTAACACAAAGCACACATTTTAAATTTCTACTTCTAGGGGTAGCAAATGGTAAAATCTGAGACTCACCAAGACACCAAGACCCTTGCTTAAAGACCGAGATTAAACAATTTTTGAAACTCTGAGCCCTAGATCCTGCGCCAAAAAAATTGAGCCCAAGACTTGATAATCGAACAGTCACCTGGTCACACATTTAGTTATGGATTAGCTATAATAACAAATTCAAGACTTTGAAACCTTGGGGAAAAAATCTGAGACTCTGAGACGTAAATAAAAAACTTAATACTTCGAGACCCTTCACAAATGCTGTTGAGGTTTCAAGATCGGATAAAAATTTTACAAGACCCAAGATTTTGGAGGTACCATTTGCCACCCCTTTTTCTGAGATCAAGGAAAGAAATAAAGTTCCACTTCATAGCCTTATTCACATAACCTGTACCAACACAGGAAGTGGGCTAATCAGGGTGTGCATTACATCAATAATAGATAATTCTATTCTACCAAAGAATTATAAAGTGCTATCAAGAACTTAAATATATGTTTCAGGTTAAAATGAATTTCAGGTCAAAATGGTTCCAAACTAGTTTCAGATTAACTTCCATAACCCTCCAACAATCTGAAACAAAGGAAAAATCAAATCAAGCTAGTTTGGCGCCATTTTGACCTGAAATTCATTTTAAACTACAACATAAACATAAAACAATCTATATGTTTTTACAGCGGAGGGGAACTTTATTGAAATCTGACATACGCACTATTATAAACACATTGTTAATGAAAGCAAATGCGATTGAGTCTGAAAAAGTACAGGATTTCTATCTCTGATGAAAGTGGACGGTGGCCACGGGAAATTCAGTGACTAAAAACAGATCGTGAAAAATCAAAAGCTAAAAAGTTCAGCTGTCTTTGTTTTGTTTTTTCTTTGTTGTGGTTGTTTTTTTTTTCTTTTTCAGGCTAAATTGCATTTGCTTAAAAATGCGAATCAAAATGCTGCTAACGTCAAATCGTCAGCCACATAAAGTATTTTAAAAAGTATAAAACAACTGAAAATAGAAATCAAAAAGAGAATAAAAAACCGAACCAATCGTGTTATGTGTACCCGAGTCTGTGTTCACGCCATCTTGATTTGTTGCCCCGTTTGAATCCGGAATATCTATTGCCACTTGCCGAACTTCGGCCTGTTTTTTAGGAATGTAACGCAGGAACCTATCAGTGCCTATGCTCGGGCCCACTGCCGTTACACTGTTGTACGATTGTAACACCGGCGAAGATATCGATTCCATTTGAGTTCGATGATGTTGCTGGTTTATACTCAGTCTACCGTCTTGCATAGCGCAATTAAATCCTCGATGCCCGAGTCTAAAATGTCTGAAACCTTATTGCATCTAACTTTGAAGGCTTCGAGATGGTACCAAAGAATAAAAGAGAAAACAGCGACCCATTTTCGTCAGTAAATAGTGGACACCGGCGTCTCAGTACCAACGCAAGGAAAGGAAAGTCGCCATTTTGAACTGAGCCTGCGACACGTATGTAGATCCCAATCTCTTTCACGTTCACGGTAGTAGAGTGTGAAATAATTGTTGTTTGTAGTAGCGATGAGCTACAAGTCGTTTTGGAAAGGGCTGGTCAAGGTTGTTATTGTAGGGGAGGTTATCTTATTTCTGGGCTCTTACAGAGTCTGGCATCAAATGAACACTAGTAGAGGTAAACATTAGCATCATCACAATTGTCTTATTCATACCTCAATCTTGAACCCAAAGGCTTGACCCCAGCTTTATCGGTCTTTATCACGCATGTTATGCAGCCGTATTTATTCGTTCTTCGCCGGGGTTCTTCGAAAACAGGAAATGTTTGCGCGTACATTACTCTACATGCATAATTAAGTTTAAGATAATGCAGACATCTAACCATCCTATGTAAAGAAAAAGAAGTTGTCAGTATTCCTCTTGAATTATGTTATAATGCATTTATGTAACTTTTCTTAATTCTGTAGATTACAGGAAATGGATCAGTGAAAAGTATCCAGTTATACTTGAAGGTTGGTTTTAATCAAACATGCACCAAGGCTCATAGGCAGACCAAGTTCTCAAGTAACAACCAAATTTAACAAATCTGATAATAGTTTAGTTATCTGCTGAACCCCATGCAGCTTAATTAAGGTGGAGAGACTGGTTACAAGTTTGTTGTATCACATTCTGTCCACACTGGCATTAGTCTCCTCCGCAGACGTTATTAGGATTGTCACGCAACGCTTCTTGGGGGGGGGGGGGGGGGGGAGAAGCGTTGCATGACGATCCTAATAACGGCTGCGGAGGTGACTACACTGGCAGGGACGTAGGTTAATTCTCGACTTCTTATAGATGCAGAATGTTGAAGGAATTGAACACGAACACACAACAAACTTGTACACTGACCGTGCAGATTTCCTTGTTGCTCCATACTTCATGCATGCTTGATTCGTAGTGTTTCATTCTTCGAAACTAAGTAATGATTTCATATGCATTACCCAAAATTCAGTGACAGTAAACATGATGGAGTATGGAGCCATGCCGAAATCTTGCTAGTATCCTTAGTAGACAAAGTACATCACTGCTGTCAACTTTCTAGTTAGTTGAACTGTAATTTCAGCCTTGCTGGCATGGT